>JAHMML010000019.1:352404-374826 GCA_020341155.1 Eciton burchellii | reverse complement strand
GAGRGAGAGAGAGAGAGAGAGAGAGAGAGAGAGAGAGAGAGAGAGAGAGAGAGAGAGAGAGAGAGAGAGGAGAGCACGCGAGCGATARAGACGGCGGAGGAAGGCACTTTCACAGGCATACGAAAATCTCACGGCAGGTGAGACAGATCGCGACGGAGATTCGATCTCTCGATTTGTGTGGTGCGTCGCCCGATACAGATCCGTGCGATGCAAAGTGACGCAAGATCGCATCTGCCAGTAACACCCTTACGTCAAGATATTTGGCAGATCAAAGACATTAGAATGCTATAAATAAGGCGAGCCACGCTTTCAGCCGCGACGATTTCAACGATCAGATCGCCCGTTCGCTCTGACAACGCTCGTTCCGCTAAAGCTCCGACGTCGCAGCCATTTTGAAATGCTGCTCGATCCCTCGATACTTCACGGTCGATTTGTTTTTAACAATAACATTTAAGTTTTCGTCCTTCTTTTCCACCGTTCGATAACGAGGGCTTTAATTAGCTCAACAATGAATAACAAAGTTTTCAATCAAGTTGTTCGATTGAACGTCGACGCATCTCGATAACCTATACTGACATAAATTGACGAGTTATGCGCATTGCGTCCGATCGGTCGAATCTAAACATAGCATAATATTTGTCAAGTCGGATTGTTTGTCAACAGAGAAACTGCAAAAATTTTGCTTAGCGTTTATTAATAATAGCACGTAAATAAAATCAACATGCCATTTTAGCAGATTGATAACGAATGTCATAACCTCTGCAGTAGATTAGCAGTACATTATTATGTAATTATATGACAAATCTCGCAAGCGTAATAACGTAAATTTTAATATATAATCTGCCTTCAATGCCATATAGTATTGCCACATAATGGGGTATTGTTATCTGGAAAACAGGGAAATGAAGATATAAATGAAGTATGAGTATTTTTAAGAATTGGTTAAATAAAATGAGTAATGAAATTTATTAATATTTCGTACCTGTTGCTCGTTGCTCATGATTTATAACTAGACTGAGGAAAGACATCCCATCAAATGTGAAAGTACCAAATGTACATCCATATTACTGGATTGCATTTATCTGCTTCGAGTTTCAAGTTAAAGAAATAATTTTCATGACTGTCGATCATAAATATGATGTGTTTTATACGTTAGATCTCACTAATGAGTATAACATACGAATACAAAAGTTCAGTATAAGCTAAGAATATACTCAATATAAGCATTAAGCTCTATAAGTTAATTAATTCAACTATGTCTATGTCAGTTACATTATTTGTTACATGAATTTCATCAAACAATGTGCAATCGGAAAACAAGCTTCAGCAGCATTGAAACTGGATAAATCGGAGTCGGAAGAAACTTTGCTTCAGACTTTGTTCTTATAATAATTGATTTACAAATATATCAAATATAAGCAGAATATAATAATAAAAAAAATGTTTTGCTCTCGTTACTTATCTCATTAAAAAAAGTTCTCGTCATTTTATACTTGCAAAACTTTTTTTATTAATCTATGAATTTTATGTATGAATTTTATCGGCATTCTTATTTCATTACTTAAATTATCATTACCATAAATTATCATCATGTATACATATATCCTGTGCGTGTATAGCGCGTGATCATGTACATGTAAACATGCGTATATATATATCTATACACGTATAATGAAACTCATTCTCATTCGCGCATTTCACGGAAGAGTGGCAATTACTTTGTAACGTTACACGCGAGGCGTATCACTTTAAGATAAGCAGTCGAAGCGAGCACATAAAGTCATTTTTAACGGCGAAAAATGAACGTAAATCCAGAATTATATAAAGTGTTTGGTTTTTGGAGCGGCGTGTTGGCGCTAAAGCTTCTAGCGATGGTACCATTGACTGCACGATATCGTTTCGGCAAGAAGGTAATATAATCTTGTTAATTCACGACTAATTTTCGACCATGAGTTTATTATGCAATTACATATCTTCTTTTTGAACTGAAACATCTCGTTCATTTTAACGCATTCAGATGTTAAAGTAAAACCAACGAGCAAATATTAAATCATAAAATTGGATGCTTTGATTATTTCAGATATTTGCCAACGAGGACGACGTTAAAGTGATAGGTGGCAAGGTATCATACACCGATCCAGACGTGGAACGTGTACGCCGATCGCATTTGAATGACCTAGAAAACGTCGTGCCATGGTTCATGATCACACACATTTGGTTGACCACTGGACCTTCGCTCTGGATCGCCAAGATCTTGATCCCGACATTTGTTTTCGCTCGTATAGCCCATACTTACGCGTACGCTCTCTTCCCGCAACAACCTATGAGAGTGATAGTTTTCTTTATAGGATACGGAATCATGCTTTATGAAATCTTTAACTCGATATTGTATTACTCTTTCTGATGATGCCCGATCGTTCTGGGGAGATTCAATCTCTGCGTCTTCGCGCGAGGGAAGCGTGATTTTTAAAGAATTAACAAGTATCGTTAGAAATAATGTATTATCTAGAGTGTCATGTATTTTTGAGGAAGCGAGGTTCTTTCGTACATGCCAAAAATGTATTTTCAATATCGATTTTACGATTGTTAATATCATTGCGGAATGCTATTAATACCATTACCATTAATATCATTGCATTAATATCAATGACGGATATCAAGAATATATAATATATAGCAGATAACGACAGGCTAATGTATATTATTTTAAATGTTATTCCTAATGTAATATTCTGTGTCGAAATGGCAGAAATAAAATGATATGAATTTATGTTTGCATGAGTTTGCCTTTTATTGCGTAACCTATTTGAATTCTAATATCTGCTCGTCATCGTGCTCCGTAATTACTAAGTCTCCGATATTTTTTATGCAAAGTGTCATACATTGCAAAGAAACTTTCAAGGAAAATTTTTTTATCGCGGCAATCGTGTACAAAGTAGACTGCAGTTTGCGCACGCGTTTCGGCACGTTTTAAAGGCGCATACGCGGCCCTCGACAAACACGGTCGTCATGACGGCGGCATCGCGACGCCGACGACGCGGGAACGCATCAGACGTCGCGACGCGTCTGTGACGTGATAGTCGTCGTTGTGGATATCGCGTCGGCTCGATGATCGGGCAGCTTTTACTCGTATATCTTGATCGGCGAAATTTCTTGGCTGTTACGTGATGTAGAATACGACATCGTGCAATGTTCGTGAAAGGCGAAAAATTATCATTTTATTTTCTTGAACGATGGAAATCAATATCACGGGGAGATCAAGATACACGATCATAGGTGAGTACTTTCTAATTTCAAGGCGATTCAACAAAATTGCCACTAACGAATATTATGTTTGGAAAAAAATTATTGAGAAATCGTGCCAGGCATTTCCTCTCTAACCGTACGATTGTGTTTGTTATCAATCCGGTCCTTTTATTACTCGATCATAATTTTATCGTATTTCTTACGTATTTTTTGTATCGTACATTATGCGCGCATAAAAAACCAGAAAATACAATAAGAAATAAGCGGAATGTAAATACAAAGGTCAACTAATGCATCTGAAAAAAAAAAAAATGCCAACGCAATTCCTTCTCTTATGTCCACGCAGTTTTATTCCGACAATGAATACGGACTTTCAAGTTACGAGCATCATGGTCGTTCTTGCGGCTCGATTTCTGGAAGAAATCTGTTTTCTTCCCCAACAAAGATTCCGAATAATAAAGATTAAATCGTTTGCGTGGGGCTATTAAGATCTGACTGTTAAGATTAGGTTATTAACATTAGAATGAGTTAATAATTATTCTTTACCAATAATTTTTTGCAACATGTTTGTATTATAGATAACGCGTTTTCGTATCTATCTATGTACATATTATCATTATATTACCGTGCTGTCATTATGTAATTCTTCAAAATAAGAGAATACAACCTTTTTATCGACTAGACAAACTTGAGCGATTTACTCGCGCCGACGATACCGCAACACTTTCAGCAACGGTATATCAATGTCTTCTCACCTTCAGGCGTTCCAGATGCAACTTTCATGCACGGTACACCGGGTGACGACATGTCTCCGTTGCTCCGGCCAAAGATCCCGCTACGACAACATTTACCGTACAATTAATTAGCATTCCTATGGAAATAAGCTTCAAATGCTCGTTTAATCTTACGCCGCGCGTAAATCGTTGCGCATCGCGGCTGAGAGCTCCACGATACGGAGTGACGAGGCGTGAGTTCCACATCGAAATATATCGATGCGAATGAACAAATCTCTCTATTGTTTCATCGATATCGTTCGTGGTAACCACATCTGGGACATGCACAGATTGCACACCAGGTGCAATCTACGCGAACAGCAGCGACGCACGCTCGCGTTACTCGAGAAACGCACGTCCCGAGCGAGAAGTTTAAGCGAATAAAAGGAGGAATAAGGAAAGAATCCTCCCCTCCCCCTCCTCCCGCCCGTTCCTCTTTGTCGCGCGGTCAAGTGAAATCAGAAATCGCGAATTCGCTGTTCGCTGAAGCTCCGATCTTTTACGCGACACGAGTTTTACGCAAAATAGCTCGTTGTACCTGCCTAATGAGACATGATGACGCAATTATCAGTTTTCTCGTTCCTTGTTTACGCTCGAACATACCGTATACATGTCGTATACAGGTCGCTATCGACACGTGAATTGTCACGCGAGTTGCTCAAAGATCGCGAATCGTTCCGCTACATTTTGCTGATATTGGACATCGCAAATATTAATTGACGACGTTATCATCGATACGGCAGGCGGTATGCGCGTGATTACAAAGCGGCGTATCGACCACGGCGTATCGGTCCCTAAGGGCAGTTTAAGCACAAGAGACCGTAAGCGTTCAGCCTGGTAGATGCCTGCGGCGGAGATGCATGCATGCGGTGCATCGTGCTCACCGCGCGCGGTTATCGATAATCGCGTCAATTTTCCGTGTCGCGCGGTCACGCCTTACACGTGCGTGCCATACGAAATTGCATTTCTCTGTATCGGCTGTCACGGCGCCCGGCCCGCTGCGATTCAATTTCCGCCGGGATTAGCAGCAAGATTCTAATCACGTCCGAGCTGGATGCTTCACCATCCTTTGTAAGCGAGACCCAGCCGGTTGACACCAATGCCAATCCACTCGCTTGTCGGCATCGGAACGAACTGTTCCACGCTTCTTCTCCTTCAGGCAATTTATTCCACGTCGCGGACGTGGCGTTTCTCTAACGATGAAGCTTCGATGGATCACGACTCGGGTGCACTTTGCACGTAGCGCCGCTATCAAGCGAGACTTTCGGAGGAGGAGGAGGAGGAGGAAGAGGAGACCAATCGCCGATATCCAAGTAATATCTGACAAGATAAGGAAAAGTGATCGCATTATGTCGGTGATGGGAATGAAAGGTCCAGACTCGATGCCGGCATTTAGTGTCACGGCCGCATATACACGAGACGCATATGCGCTGTCGTTGTCGTTGTACAAGTGCGCGAGATCGCCATTGACGCGCATTGACTCAGAGTTATTCTCAGATATTTATCGCTGCATTAAGAATTCAGTTCTGCACAGAGAGAACCCTTAGCGTCCGAGGAGCGAAAGCGCCAGTGACATCATGGGCTGCAAATGCACATTCGAGGCTTGTCCCTGCTTACCAGACGGCCCCGATATGAAATTCGTGTGTCCACTTATGGCCTGTACGTTGCACACAGTCAGCATGCGATGGAGATGCGTACTTGACGGTCCGTCCGAAGGACAAGATTGCACGACCGCGAATCGCCCTGATGGAGAAAATCCTTTCACGCTCGCGCCCTCGGATACACGCCCTCGGCGGAGAGGTCGAATCGACGTCGATGGAACGTCAAAAAAAAAAAAAAAAGAATGGCGAAGGATACGCAACGAATCGTAACGCAACGACCGGAACGGTGTATTCACCGTATATCCGCGTGTGAATGTCGTGTTTAATTGTCACGCGTGCGCGTGAATAATCATCGATGTTTTTACCTCGGCGATGATCTGAGCGATATAACCCGCGTCATCGTTATGACGATCATCAGCGGAGTGTCCGAACTCGAGGAGGACCAGGAAGTACTTTTAGCGAAGTACGAAGAGTCGTCGTTTGCTATCGATACATCGCGTCTTCGTAATCTCGAATCGCTGCTCGAGATATGATAAATTTCGAGCGTTCGCAATTACCGAAAGGTCGTCGGCTCTTCGGGATGCTGGTCGGCCGGTTCTCTCTGACATCGACGTAACGACGCATCAGCGAGAAGGTCAGGCTGCATTCGCTTCGTCTTAGGAGCGCAATTACAAAAGTTTCCCTCTTAACGTTAATTAATGAGAGAGTCCGCTCTACCGTGCTTCATTATGGCGCTATCCATTACGGAGGCGGCCTCCTCTCTCGACTTGGGCATGCTTTCGATCCTCCCCCCGGGGAGAAAGACCGCGCCAAACTGATTTAGAGGAGAGCGATCGGCTTTTTCCTCCGCGCGCATAAAGTTAGCCCCGTTAACCGTAAGAGGAATCCGTCCGTTTTGCAAGAAATGCACGTTCTCGTCGTGCCGGCCGTGCAACAAGTGCGCCGGTATCCCTCGAGATCGATCGCTGATTGAGGTCGATCCGACATCTGGAATTCGATCGCGTCCTTCCTCGCACAAGAAGGTAAGCCGATCACGACTTGTTTCGTTCGCCACGGCAAGTGAATAAACATGAGCCATGTACCATGTTTTGATCGTTTAACCATTTAATCCTCGAGAGGAGAGCCGCGATTCGCGCAGCGAAGGATCGTGAATTTAAGAAAAGGCTCACGAGGCTGCCCGCGCCAAGAAAAACTCCAAATCCAGTTACGTGTCTCGCGATGACGCGGGGAAAACGTTTCTTCCGTTTGCAAGGTACGAATAAATTGATCTCTTGCTTCTTCTGAAAGCACAGAATTTATTTATTAGAGCAGAAGAGAGATTTTAATCGGTCGAACGTTCTCCGTTTCCATTTCCGTACCATCTTAAGCGATTTATCGGCCAACGGCGCCGGCGATTGGAAACTCAACGGTCTCGAATCGATAAAATCATCGAGGCTCGAAGCGATAAGCAAGAAATTTGCACAGCCAATATTTATTTTTAATTACGCAGCACGACGCATACGCGACGCTTAATACCGCGATTATAATTCGCGGGGCGCGCGTCGCGCGCCAAACTTCCATTACTTTAACATTAATCACTAAAGGCGAAAGCGTGGGCGACGATACACGTTCGTGCACAGTGAGTTCGTGCACGGGCATATGCAGAAAATCATTAATGTTACGTCCACGGTACGCGGATGACGCGCTCGGTCTGTTACCGGTTCGCCTACGGCTCTCGGCACATTCGCCAAATACGGCGCATCGAAGCCGAACCCCGCGAAACCGCACGTCGTCTGGTTTTCTGCCCACGCCATGACCCGCCGTCGCTTTTTACGGAAAATGCGAACAGACGGGCGTGGTACTTTCGCTCCTTAAGCGGACGATGCGCCGCGCGCGATTGAAAACCTTTTTGCGGCTCGATCGCGACGCGTAACCAACCTTTGACGCGCCGTGTCGAGATCTAAGAGATGGATTCGCTTCACGCGAGAATTCCACAATGTTTTCGCGCACGTGGACGCAGAATCATCTTTATCGATCGTCCTCTGCGGGCAACGGCTGCGGCTATAACACGCGGAAACGGGAAATCGATGAGAGCAGGGTCGAGCAAAACAAATGCAGAATCTGCAAATCGGTTTTTAAATTAATTATATTAAATAGGCGCTACATAAATCAATTTAATTTCGATGTTCGATTATCGTCGTTACGTGTCGCCGTTCCCACTACTTGCCACCGGCGCGTGGCTACGACCCCTCCCCCCCCCTTCCCCGACAATTGCAATTACGCTCGTGGATAATGGAGCGTTATTTTGTCACGTACGTGGACTGGAATCACCGTGTAAGAAACGAGCGTTCATTAAAGCTAATAAACGTCTTTACAGGTAGGCGTGCGTGAGAATTTTTTCAATGAGCGCGGCACACCTCGACTCGCTGCTCGACTCGCGCGAGCTATCGATATCGCAAGAAAAAAGGCGCGCTGAGCTATCATACCTATTGATCGTGCGACGAGATCTCGTCTGACTCAGACGTCGAGCGACAATTGGCAGAAAATATTCCGCGGATTACAACAGACGCATCTGTCGTCATCCGCGTACTCGATGCAAGCATCTTCCCGCATGTACGATTTATTCAACAATGCGCGACCATTCGTGATCAACGAGCGCGATTGTGACAACAACTGGTTCAGAAGTCGCGGTTTATCAGTCGCGTTCCAATCGCGTTTTCGAATAGCGAACGGTCCGTTCGCCGTCCATTGCGGGAGGAAAGGCTAGTTACGATGTTCGTCGCGGTTTTCTGATCGTCTACGTCATCGCCCGGTTTATACCGTGGCATCACGATGGACCGGTTCTGCGAAGGTGCCCCCACTGACTCCTTCGTCGCGTTCGCGACGCTCGTCGCTCGCGATTTTTCTCACCGCGAAACGTCGAAAGAAAGAACGTGCTACGTGCTACGTGCGAATCATCGAAGCAAATATCAGGCGTTTTCCCCGATTCATCACGTAGGATCAAGATGAGCGTTTGTCAGTTTTGACATTACGCGAGTCGCGCTGTCCGGGAAATTTCTGCAGAAATTTCCAACGCGCAGAAAATATACGCGTAGGACCGCGTTTCTTCGGGAAACGCTCGGGGAACGATCCCGATATGACCGGGCGGGGAATTTAATACGGAATTTTATTTCTGCTTTCCGTGACACTCGCGATATCAACAGGTGCACGCGAACAGGCACACCGAAAGGCAGGAAACAGAAAAAGACCACATCCTGCGTTTACGCGCGCGTTACGTAACTCGTACGTGCGTGAGGCGCGTATACCTCTGTCGGCTGATGTAACATTAAATACCAACGAGTATTCTCATTGCGCTACAGACATAATGAAAAGTAATGGAACAAGTGACGCGAACGCAAAGTGGAGAGTCTCAGTAGCGTCTTTCTGATAATACATCGATGGCTCGAAAAATTCACGAGATCTCCTTATCGAAGCCTAAAAATGACCTCGTAGCCAACTCGTAGCGATGTTCGAGCATTCTGATTCGACTAATCAAAATTCGGCATTGACACGAGCATGCAGACAAGAGCTCGCGCGTTATCGTCGTGCAAATACACGACAGAGAGAAGCTGCGGAGATAAGCCGCGCGAGGAAGGAGGACGAAGTGTGATCCAAAGTGTGCGATAGAGAACGATACACCTGGATGGTGCGTACACGCGCATATCTACGAGCTCGGCTGGCTCGTACACAACGCGTAAAGCGACACGTCCCACGCCATGGGTGGACGAGTATAGGTGTGGAACCGCACACGAGGATGGCTGGCAACGTCCCACGGGCCTACGAGCACACGAGCGAGCGTGCAGAGGTTCCTCCGCGCGGAAAGTAGGGATGTCGGTGTTCTCCGAGCATAAAAGGTCCACGCTTGGTGTATGTCAGTGTCAGTGACAGTGGAGAGGAACGGAGAGGAACGGTGCAGAACCGTGTGGTCACCTAGACCAGCGGTGGCGAGTCATCGCCGATGCCACATCGACTCGCGATACCGAACCGACAGCATCGGTCACATTTTTCTCGCATGGACTTCGGAGTCGGCGAATAACAGGCGCTCGGAAAGAAGGAGAGAGTCGTCGTAGGGCGCCAAGACTCGCACGTACACACGCGTGTGACGTGAGCGAGAAAGTCTCGGGAATCGTACAGAAGAAACGAGTTTGTAAACGAGGCCGGTCACAGCGGAGCTTCAGTCCGCCTGCAAAGACGCGCGAAGAGGCGCGGACGAGTGCACGCGAGGAGTGTAACGTAGTTAAGATCCATTAGTGGCGATGATAAACGGTTGTGTGTAAACGCGATAGCGACGATTTCCCGTATCGGAGATCCGACAGGCAAGACTCATCGGCGGAGGTGAAGTGATCGAGAGATCAGTGCGAGTGTTTGGAAATCTCTTTTCTCGACTTGCTTGTTATTCGCGAGACTTTCACCTTGAAGGAAACCGTTTATCGGATAATCGCGCTGTAAACACGATCGCGATGACCATTCACAAGAAAGGCGCGGTGTCAAACGCGAAGGGAACCGCGAAGAACGAGCTAGCTACCTCCTCGACCTCCTCGGACATGATGAGTACGGAAACGTACGAGGTCGTGTCCTCCACCAGCGTCGTCGAAGAATCACGACAGATGATGGAGAGCGAGATCAGGAGTAGCGCGGTGGAGATGACGAGCGCCAGTCGCGAGGTCATTATGGATTCCAAAGGTAACATCGTCAAAGTTATCGAGACACCTCCGCAGACTATTCAGCGGAGCTCGTCCAGTCAGAGAAGCGGAAAGAGCTCGCAAGACTTCATAGCTGGCGAACAGATGCGATCGATTAAGCAAGCAAAGACGGCGCACGAGATTGCACGAGAGGGCGTGGAATCTCGTACGGAGGATCGTAACGTTCAAGGGAAAACGACCGGCCAATCCGTTCAGATGCAGAGCCAAAGCGAATCCCATTCAACGGTCCAACAGTCGGTCTCCTCGAGCAGCCTGAAGAGTTCGACGAGCGAGAATCACAGCGGACGTAAGTCCACGGTCTCTAGTGACATCAGAAACGAAGGTCGCGCTCCCGTGATCCAGACATCGTCGAGATCCAGCGAGAACACTCGCGTGAGCAGCGAGACGAGCGAAGCGGTAACGAGAGACGGCCAGACGGTGTCGAGTACAACGAGGATTCTCGAAACGGGAGAGAAGATCAACGACAATGGCAAGATGATGTCCACGTCGAGCCGAGAGATCGACACCGAGCGCACGGTCACACCTTCTAACGTGGTCGCCATTGGCAATACCGACGATATCGAGAGGAGTGGCGATAAAGATAGGCGCAGCGACTCCAAATCAGCTAGATCCAACGTGGAGATATCGAGTCGCTGCAACAAACCTGGCCAGTCCACGTGGGATGGCACGTTCGTCTACGAGAAGCCTTCCAGCTCCAGAGGCAAGAGCGGCGATAAGAAGGTCATCGAGAAAAGTTTGAAAGATCGCGACGATAGGCGAGACAGCGAGACGAGCGTTAAAGTCACCCAAGAAGCTTCCGCTATCGAGGAGATATCAGTCATCGATCAAGTCGTCTCTTCGACTTCGACCATGACTCGGGATTCCAAAACAATCGTTGACGAGGGTCAGCTATCCACGGCGACTCGTTTCCGTGATTCCACGACGACATCGGACAAAGTCGTCGCGGATACGACGGATCTCACGAGCGAAACCCACGCGAAAGGACCCGTTCGTTACTCAAGGCCCGGCGATTCGGCGTGGGACGGAAGTTTCGTCATGGAGAAACCCACGATGAAGCCAAAACGTCGTAACGATTCCGACGTGTTCCATCGGAACGATCTGGCCGACAACGTCGTAGAGACGACTCAGAGAACGGATTTCAGAGAGAAAAGCACGGACGGTACGTACGAGAAGGAGTCATCCGAGACCGTGCGCGTCGTGAAAGGCGCCACGGATAACAGCAGATTCATCTCCGAAGAGCGACGTGACGTGAGCAGGGAGAGTTCGATCCATATTGATGAATCTCCGTCTTCGAGCAGAGAGGAACGCCCCGTCCGGGACGTTTCCGGTCCGTCTCAGCGAAGAGTTCCTAGCCGCGACTCTTCGTGGAACGGCGAGTTCATCTCCGAGAAACCGCAGGACAACGCGAGGAAACGTTCCTCGGACGTCACGGTTGTCCGACGAACGGAGAAGGAGCACGATTCCGTGGACGTTCAGGACGTCACCGAGGAGCAGAACGTTTCGAACGTCTCCGAGTCGGTCTCGACTTCCTACATCGTCGAGTACGCGATCTCCAGCGACAAGAGGAACATCGAGAAGATCACGTCGGTATCCGACGTGATTCCGGAAGAGGAAGGTCCCGACAGCGGGACCGTGCGTCGGCAATCCAGAAGCCCGGAAAGACAACCGAGATCCGACACGACCTCGCGCTGCTACAAGCCTGGTCAGTCTACCTGGGACGGCACCTTCGTCTACGAGCGACCGCTCGAGGCGCCCCGAAGAGCGGAGGATAAACGTGCAACGAGGATCGTCGATATTCGAGACGTTACGGAAGACAATTCGATCAATGAAGCGGATATCACGAGCACGTCCTACATCGTCGAGCACTCGTCGAGTCAGCAAAGCTTCTCAGATGTCAGAGACGCGAGTCTCACGTCGACGATTTACGAGACGGTCGTTCACGAAGGACGCCCGGTCGAAACGACGATCAGATTCAACGAAGGTACATCTCGAAGCAAAGTCTCCACGACGGAACGTCAAACCGGTCTCTCTCCGCGTCCTGGAAGTCCCGAGAAGCCACTGAGAGATAAAGACGCGCCAAGTACCAAGCCTGGATCGTCCACGTGGGATGGAACTTTCGTACCGCAAAGATCGCATGAGAAGACACAACCGCCTAGCAGAGACTCCACTGATAAGCCTCATCGATCCGACATCGAGAGAACATTGCCGGATACATCGAGAGGTCATGTCGAAGAGACTGTCGTTGATCTCCGGAATATCACGCGAGAGAAATCCAGCACGTTGGATCACATCATGGATCACAACTCTGTCATGATGGAACAGTCGGAGATGCATGAGAGTTATGCGGATTCTTCAAACGTCGACTTCTCGATGACTTCCCTTGAAACGGTCATTATTCGTGACGGTCAGCCGATCACAAAGACGATCAGTATTCAAGAGGGTCCTCACAGTCCCGCGAGGAGATTGACCGATACCGAAGCAATTATTGCTACCGACGTTAAAGAGAGCACTGTTAAAAGTCCTGAGAAGAAGAAGCCTCAGTCGGATGACAAAGCATACCGACCTGCCAAGCCAGGCTCGTCCACGTGGGACGGATCGTTCGTGTATGAAAAACCAGAGACGAAGAGCCCGACCGATAGAAGGACACCGAAGGATGCACCTGGAATTGTGGATAAACGAAGCCCGATCAGAGAGAAGCCTGACATTACTGATCACCACAGCTCAATCACGATATCGGACACATCGAGGGACGTGAGGACCTCGAGCGATCGTGCCACGAGCTCCGTTACGATCGAACGAACGTTCATCGGCGATTCGAAGACGCAGGACACCGCGAACGTGTCCAGGACTTTCATCGAGGACAGAACGGAGAATTACGAGAAGCCCAAAGCGTCGCCCCGCCAACGTCCGAGTGACGATAGCCAGACTCCGAAAGACGAGAAACCGCAGAAGAGTCCGGTGGATAGAGCGCAGCGGCCATCGAAGCCAGGCGCTTCCACCTGGGACGGATCCTTCGTGTACGAGAAGCCGCAGGACACGCGGCGAAAGCCGTCTACTGGAGGACCAGCGGAGAAAGCGAGGAAGTCGAGCAGCGAAAGGAAACCGATCGAGCAAGGAGAGAGACCGACGGATGGTCCGAGAGAGAAGCCGATTCCGATCGTCCGAGGATCAACGGATGAGAAGCTGCGGCAGGATGTCGCGGATATCTCGCGCGCGGATATCACGCGTACATCCGAAGTGCTGCAGCGATCCTCTTACGTAATCGATCAGTCCGCGAGTTTCACCTCTATACACGACGTACGTAACGTCGCGGACGAACGCGTCATCACTGAATTTACTAAGGACACGCGCAAGGATGCGGTGAGTAATTCCGAGAGACATGAAATGGTTTCTCTATTGGCGATCCACGCCGCGTCTCTCGTTAGCTAGAAACGCGACTCGCGAGCGTAACGTAGCAAAGTAAGGTCAAAAGATATGATTTGCTCCGCCTGATGCAGGCGATCTCCAAATGTATTATATCAGAATAGATGGGCGTCAAGTCCAGACTCTCCTCGGCAATTGGTAGTAACCGGATGCCGACTCGTAGACAATAGATTCATAAAAATCTTATCGAGACACTCGGAGCCCAGTCCTCGCGGAAGAGGCTCGAACTGATACTTTCACTTCCAAACTGGGCGAAGGTCGGAGGTTCACGTGTGTGGCGTCGTTGAAAATAAATCTGACGTAAGGCGGCGGTTCGGAGGGGAGGGAGCAAGAGGGGTTAAGTGGACGAGAAAAGGGGGAATCGTTTTATTAAATCGTCTTCGTCTAAAACGGACATCGTCGCGTTCCTGCTCCGAATTTCTGCATGCTCGGATTCCGCCGAGCGGTAGCGCGAAGCTTTGCCGATCGGGAATCGAGAAACGCGGTTTTGCTCATTGATATATATATATATATACCGCGTGTTTCGACATTATGCGCCTTAATCGCCTTGTGTATCGTCTGAAATAAATAAATTATCATCTAGACGGTGATGCGGTATGTTATCGTCTGTGGACATGTGGAATCGGCGATAACCCTCGTCCGCGATTTGAACTTAGGTTTCGATGCAACATTTTTTTCTCATCCACGGAGATCGTTTTTCAGCAAATAACTATATACGCGCACGGCTCTCAGACGAAAGTTGAGTCGATCGTTTAATTTCATGTCGTAATTGTTAATCGCTCTTGCGAACGAAGCAGCTAATAATATCTGCTTGATGATATCCAGGGTGACACTGGGGTGATACGGAGAGCTATCGAATCGATTCAATCATCAGCGTTAGCGTTCATCACGAGGAGGAACGCGCGTGGAGAAAAATTATCGCGGTTACATCCGCGATGTAAATCCTCGCCAATACTTTCGGCGTGTGCCGTGAACACGTCAGCGCAATCAGCCGCAATCAGATTCAATCGAGCCGCACGCGTAAAGTGATAATAATCGCATGCGATACGAGCATATTTGGCAATGATGTCATCGTCCAATATAGTCCGCTCAATGCACGTCCAATTGGATTTCATGCGTGCTCCATCTCGCTTATCGCGGTCAAGCCATTTAAGTGCCATGGAAATCTTAGTTAGGAAGGAGAGAGAAAGAGAGAGAGAGAGAGAGAGAGAGAGAGAGAGAGAGAGAGAGAGACGCCAGAGGCTGAGGGGGATGCGTGCGTGTGCACGCTGACGTCACTTATCGCGGTTACAGCAGCGATAGTAACGACCGATAACATCGGATAAAATAATAACAATAGGACGGTAATGCGTATCGCATTTACGATAATTCATTGAATCCCCGTTGATAGATCTTGATATCGGCCAGTGGCGCATTCGACCAATGGAAAGCTGCTACCAGCGCAGCATCGATACAGGTCAAAAGTCGCGTGCTTTCGCAGAAACGTGAATCGATATCGAACGCAAAGATAAACGCTGCGAATGACATTTTCGATGCTACCGCAACCAGACGCTTCGAGACATTAGGCGGTACGATTCTCGCTAATCCACGAAATTCCTTTGAATTTCTCTTATCGATGATCTCTGGATTGTCGTTTCTCGGAAAGGAAGGTGATTCAGTTTCTCTTCTCTTGGCGATATTCGCTCTCCCGGGGACGACCGAAACCTCTCAGAGGTTTGACGATCAACGCGTTGCGCGTTGCTCGATAAAGGCCGCGGAATATTTTTCGCTGACGAACCTCGTCCAAGTGCTCGAGACAATCCGAAACTTCACTCATGATCAACGACAATTCGTCACGGTGACATGATCGTAGAATACAGCCGACGTTTCGGCAGCCTACGGATGCCTACGCTACTGAAAGATCGCGCCGGTAATCGGGAGTTCGCATCGCGCAAATTAAAAATAGAAATTCCGTAAGCTCGCGTATTACGCGGATTATTTCCTTCGAAGTAGTTCGCTCCATTTCTCACAGCCGTGACATTAGTCCGAGACCTCCGAGATGATCGATAAAACGCTTTAGCTCGCTCGCATTTGCACCTGCCTTTCCCCGCGATTGTCACCGTTGCGTTCATTCTTCCGCGAATGAATATCTTTCGGGAGGGGCATCCGCGAGGGGGACAGCATGACATCTCTGTCGCACGTGCGTCCCGTCCAAGTGTGTTTTGCACGAAAACGTGCATCAGCGCTGCGATTGCTATCTCCGTCGCGGTCTGGAACGATCAGTCCCGATACCGCGTGCACGGATGCCCCGGTTGTTTTCGATTGTTCAACATGCAAACAACCGTGTAGAGAAAGAGCGCGTCCTACTTGCGTCGAGACACGATGATACGTGCAACGCATGCGAGCGCGCGTGATCGCGTTCTCCTGGCGAATCGGTGTATTATTATTTCACGACGACGCGATCACGGCGACCGACGCGATGCAGCGTTATTATCGACATCGATAACGCGACAACGTAATAAACATAACGCGTCGCGAAAGGCTCGGAGACTCGATCGAATTCGCAGTTGCTAGACAGCAGCGTCCCATCTTGCGCGGGGCTTTCGACGCTCGATGGATACTTCGGTAAAACTCGCTGGAATTATACGTAAACGAGCTTCGTTACGAGCGATTCTCGATATCAAGGAGCGCCAATCGGCTTAGAGTCTCAAGCTGCTTAAACTGCTAATTAAATGCCAGGACTTTATCCCGACGCGCTCTACCAGAGTTAATTCTCCGGAAGCATTAAAAACGAAGCAAAGAATCTTCGGTAATGATCTCAGAAAAACGCTCGTTTGCTTCGCCAGTGCGAGCCAGCGCTCGGCTTGACGAGAGCTCGCTTGACAAACGCGACGAACGGACGCGCGAGATTTTCACGCGAATTCACGATCCTCCCGTCAGACGCCAACGGAATTCCAACGGCCAATCCCTCAACGCCGAAATTACGACGAGAAATCGAGAATTACGGTCGAGGCGAGCAGGTCGACAACAGGCTTAAAAATGCTTTAAGAACGCATAGAAGGTGTTTCGTCGAACGCCCTCGCGAGACGAATCTCCTCCTGCAAGGTGTTTATCGCCGGCACCGCCATTTGTATCTATTTTTGTAAGTGACGGAGCAGACTGCTGCGAGCAAGGCGAAAGCGCGCATATCGTAGCAGCGTGCCTCGACGATTCGGCAAGCGTGTAACGGGATACGCTCGCGCGTAAAAGCCATCGACCGATCTCGCGTTAGCTGCATTCCGTCAAACTAAGCAGCGCCGTTCCCGATCTCGCTCATGCCTGCGGTGCTCATTGATGCGTAATTTTTCGAGTTCGTTAATGAACGCGTTCACGTCTGGGAAAACGGAATCGCAGCATTATTATGCCTCCGAGTCGGCGTTATCGCGCTATCGTGCTCATCACGACGGATCGCCTCGCCGATCGAATCAGCTCTCGGATCTCTTGTTTCTCGAGCGATTATTATATCATCGATTGGCGTCAGGCGAGAATTCACGCGATACACCGTAGGACGTTGTTATAAAGTGCTCATTCATGATGAATGGGCCGGTGTAAAGACAGCGATTAGTCTATAACCGGTCTTATTCTCTTATTCTCTAGCAATTCTCTAACGGTTCTCTAACGCCATGTTTAAGTTTTTTATTGTAACGTAAATACACGAATCACGCAATTCTATATATTAGTCTGCAAAAGTGCGGTGATAAAGTGCCACGAGCGAACATTAACATGGTCGATTGTACCGCGCGTGAGAGCAAAATAGCGATTATGATGATTCGATGATTTTGACAATCATTAGCCGCTAATCTCTGTGACCATTGACCCTGTTGTCGTAACGATATAAGGAGATATTTCATATCGCTGTATTCGAGCATTTTTCATTTTGACAAAGTGGAAGAAATAAAGAATCGTTAGCGCATCGTTAATAAATGAACGATAACCGTCTTTACAGAGAGATGTCGCCGAGTCAACGAAGGAGTTTATCGATAAAGAGCAGGTGACTAGTATGGTAGCGCGGGATGTCGTCGACGATGCCCGATTCGATACCATTAGCAGCTCGGTGTCCCGTTTCCCGGTGGATTCCACAAGGAAACCATCGCCGGAGCGTCCTGGTTATCCTCGCGGGATACCTGGACTCAGGGAGGATGATCGACCTAGACCAATTCCCGCCGCTGGAAAGCCCAGCCGAGCCTCGCAACGAGAGAGAAGCCCTCAGCGGCCGATGGAGACCTCTGGCAGGTGAACGGGATCACTTCTCGAACGCTCTCTTCGATCCATGGAATGGATCCACTTGGATCCTACTTGGATTCACCTTACGACGATAGATTCTGACTCTTAGCACTCGCTTTACAGACCCGCCGAAGGTCGGCCGAGGTCGCCCGAGAAGCCTCGCGATTACACGTCGCCGAGCAGGAAACCGCAAGTAGCAGCCGGCAAGCCGAGTCGAGCCGAAGAAAGAGCACCTAGAAGATCCGATGAAGAACCGAGTGCACCGGCGAGGCCCAGGGAACACAGACCAGCCGCTGGCAAGCCTAGTCGACCCGCGGAGAAACCTGAAAGACCGAGGATACCGCAGCGAGACGAGAGGCCGAAACGGGGGGACCAAAGTCCGGACTCTCTGGACGAGGACACTGTCCATTCCAAACCGGTACCGATGCCTGACGTACTCTCGAAGGTCCCACTGAAGGAGCAATGCATCTGCGAGCTCTGTACCTGCGGGTAAGTTCCTGCTAACGATCACGGTGCTCTTCGCCCCGTGAAATCGAGACGGAGATTCCCTTAATTACTTGAGGGTATCGCAACTCCAACGCTTCGCGAGATCGACAAAGACGTCGCGGGAAGTATGATTAACAGTTGTGGCACGACTATGATTTAATTTAACTTATCTACGCGCTCGCGGCGCAGATGAACACGGCTGACCTACTTTCAAACGCTATTAGCGGCATCAGAATAGAAAACTTGTCGTAGCCGAGATGCAAATTGGGAGAAGCGGAAGATTGTCTTCAAGGCCATCTTTCATACTCTATTAAATTCATTGCCACGATCTATTCAGAGCCGGCCGAACTTCGGCTAAGTCTATTATATTGCTTTAACGTTGCCTTAACGTAGCGTAGGATGCATCGCTCGTTATTCGTACGCACGATCGCGATATCAAGATTCTTGATTTTTCTCACCGGATTATTACTCCGGCTCCTCCAGATAATATTCCTCTCTTGACTCAGTGTTTAATATAAAGAGATGAATTGCAAATTTATTCAAGTGGATAATATTATACGTGCAGCCCTTTTTAAAACGCTTTATATACGCGCAAAAGTAAAAGTAGGACGCGAGACAGATCCTTTTACGGCAGGTTGCTGGGCGGTGGCAAGTCATCGCACGATTCTTTCCTTATTTGAACTTTCCATCCTACGTGGAGAGCTTCGTACGAGACAGAGAGAGAGAGAGAGAGAGAGAGAGAGAGAGAGAGAGAGAGAGARAGAGAAGGAGAGAGAGAATAATGATGACGAATCATACAAATTTACAATCGCATCGGGCGCAAAATCTTTGAAAGATATCGCGTCTTCTCCAGAGAGAAAGACAGAGACAGAGAGAGAGAGAGAGAGAGAGAGAGAGAGAGAGAGAGAGAGAGAGCGCACTCGAACGTGTAGAACGAGATAAGGCGCAGCATTGCAGGATTATCTCGTGCATTAATTCCTCTCGCACTTCTCTCGCGAGAGGAAATCTTCACGGAAAGAAAGTTCGCTCGATATTCAAGCGAAACGCTCTTACGCTGCTTCGGTTTACTCACTTTAGCGTCCCGTATTTCCGATATCGGCGTTAGTTTCACGAGGTTTTACGCGGGTGCAAACTTGATGCCCACCTTGAGATTGAAAATCATGACCCAGATAAGGACTCGCAGCAGGGACAGATTTGCGGGTGAGGAAGGTAAACGAAAATCAGTCGTACAGTGACAGTTGTAAGCGCTTATTTGCGGCGATTAGACATTTCTGGATGTTTCTATGTGAGTCTGCTCGACTTCCGGACAATATTGTAGCCTCTCCCTTTCGTTTTAAAGGAACGTGTCGCGTTTCACCCATTAAAAGATACACGACGGCACTCGATGTCGCTGACGAAACTCGATTATCGCGAAATCATGTTTCGTAATATTCGATGGCGACGAGAGAAGACAGAGAGAGAGAGAGAGAGAGAGAGAGAGAGAGAGAGAGAGAGAGAGAGAGAGAGAGAGGTTCAACGATAAAAATGGGATCGTATGAGATCTCGTTTGACAAATAAGTCAGATTGCTCTACATGAAATATTGGCAAGAGTGTCTCATTCTTTCTTACCATCTACGGTGTCGCCCTCGAAATACTCTCAGCATGATGCATGCCTCCCTCTCTCTCTCTAAAATGGAAGGCTACAGATCCTCAGTTAAATAATGCGATCGATGTCGCAAGCAATGTCATTCGATGGAAATTCGAGCATGTTCTTAGGCGTTAAAATACGCTGTACAAGAATTTAATTGGCATTGCTGCAATCAGGCCGAAGCAAGATTCTAATTAATCTTGAATCAGTAAACAAGTCACTTTACGTGAGAAGATGCATCGTTAAGGCATACGTTGCATCATTGAGCCGATTAACAAATTATTCTTCTTATTCTTGTGTCACAACAGCGTTGCAGTCAAGTGCTTATCGTAACGAATGCCTGATATCGACCTAATTAACCCATAAATAAAATATACCCGATAAAATAATAAATCATGGATAAAATTATATAATCTTGTGTTATTTCATTACATAATTCTTGCTCATATTTTAAAAATATTTCCCTTCCCCTACATCGACGTAATACGTCCGCATGACTTACGATAAGCAAATGCGTTTGGCGAAGCGAATTTGCACATGCAATTGCATGTCCAGGAAACTAAAGAGACTCATTAGAAAGAAATGGTGCAAACGCTCGCGTGATAACAATTGCCTAATTGCTTGGAGAATCGCAATTACGCGAATTACCAGACTACAGTTTTTACTACAAAATATAACGCGAGATCGCGATACGTTTCGCTTCCGTGTCCATCGATGAAAGCACAAATATTAATGCCGAGACTAACGAGAAACGTTTAAAAATAGCGGTATAAGCAGACTTTCATTATTCATTCTGATAATATCGATGCCTTTCTTGCATATTGAAATCACTGCACTATCTCCATTCGAAATACAAAAGTGATAAAAATTTTCTGCGATCAGTCTCCTTTCTCTTTATTAATGCGAAACCGACTCCCATAACGTCGCACAAATCGACAGACTGTTTTTCTTTTGCTGCACTATACTCAACGTGTCTATTCTCCATGCGATTCCAGATACGTTATGTAATTCGTATAAATAGCCTCATCTGATTTTCAATTCAATATTAACATATGCTAATGTCAGGCGTCACCGTTGCCCGCACAACCTACCGCAAGACAGCTTGGATTTTTCTTACGAGGAGCCGGTGGACACCGTGACTTCCTATCGTCAAGATTACGATGTGAAGCATGTGGAAAAACAGACGAGATACCATCATGAGGATCATCTGCATACGGAGGGCGAGTTTATCGGAGAGAGACGAGTTGATTACGTGGCCACTAAAGGCGAGAGAGCGCCAGTCATAAAGCCGCAGGATCATCTCAAGCCCGAGGGTGAATTTATCGGAAGACCCAAAGAAGAGGCGCCTATAAGGGGCGAAAGAGCCCCTGTGAAGAGGCCGCAGGATAACTTGAAATTTGACGGAGTATTCGACAGTAAGTTCCTAGGTTCTGATTACGTGTACAATTCTAAACGTAGTTCTAAACTTTCCTTTCGATTTTATAAACTTATCTTCATACTTAATTTCATTCGTAATGCATCAATTATTTGATTACATTTTATCGCCTTTTAGCTACGACGACAACCGAGCTCGTGTTCACTGGTATTCCTGGCGAACGATCTACCCCGATACGTCGCAATACTTATACGAAAATAGGGGGTGATTTCATTGACGAGACGACGACGCGATCAGAGTACATTGATCATCGGAGTATTCAACGCGCCAAGATAGTCAAGCAAACGGATAATCTCACTGTGGGAGAGGGTGAATTCGCGGTAAATCCAACGATGAAATTCTTAAATTCTTGATTTTATCAGAATAATCGCCTCGCATCGTGTATAGCTATATTTATTCGAAAATTCTGTCGTGCGCAGGGTACCTCTCACATCAAGGAGGATTTCCAAACTCACGTTATAGAGCGCGAACCACGGCAACGACCAAAATATCCCGAAGACACTGATCGGTTCTACAGCAAAACGGATACTATCGACAGTACTACGACCACTCAAGAGCAATATCGAACTTTCGATCAGACAGATTATAGAAATATAACCGTCATTAAGAGAATTGATAATCTTAAACCCGAGGGACCTTTCGAAGCATTGCCTCATACAAAGAACGACTACATTGCGCCGATATTGTCGCACAGACCGGAACCGCAAAAACCTAAAGATAACTTAAAACCTGAAGGACCTTTCGAAGGAAGACCTAAGGATGATTATGGACCTACAAGAGGTGAACGCGCTGATGTCAAGCGTCCAGAGGATAATCTTAGACCAGAAGGACCTTTCGAGGGACGGCCAAAGGATGATTATAAGCCGAC
>JAHMML010000019.1:293123-350923 GCA_020341155.1 Eciton burchellii | reverse complement strand
CTACAGACCTACAAGAGGAGAACGGGCTGATGTCAAGCGTCCAGAGGATAACTTACGTCCAGAAGGACCTTTCGAGGGAAGACCTAAGGATGATTTCTCTCCGAAGACGGCGGAAAAACCTGAAGTGAAACGACCGAAAGATAATTTACGACCTGAAGGTGATTTTGTAGATCGTCCTAGAGACCAATACACTCCTGGCGAGAGACGTACGCCTATCAGGCATCCGGATAATTTATATCCCGAAGGAGACTTTGAAAGACCTGGATTGATACCTTACGGTCCCGGCGACAGAGCATCCATCGTGCGTCATCCGGATAATCTGTTCCCAATAGGAGAATTTCCAGATAGAGAGATCGAGCCTTTCGTACCGGCGGAACGTAGAACTCCTATTAAACATTACGATAATCTTCGTCCGGAAGGTGATTTCATAGTAAGGCCCAAGGATGACTATAAACCGACAAGAGGAGAACGCGCCGATGTTAAAAGGCCAGAGGACAATCTTAGACCGCAGGGAACGTTCGAGGGTCGCCCTAAAGACGATTACAGTCCTAAAAGAGCTGAACGACCAGAAGTTAAGAAACCGCAGGATAACTTGAGACCGGAAGGACCCTTCGAAGGACGGCCCAAGGACGATTACAAGCCAACTAGAGGTGATCGTGCCGATGTCAAACGTCCGGAAGATAACTTGAGGCCAGAAGGGCCCTTCGAAGGACGGCCCAAGGACGATTACAAGCCAACCAGAGGTGAACGTGCTGACGTCAAACGTCCAGAAGATAACCTACGACCAGAAGGACCATTCGAGGGCCGTCCGAAAGACGATTATTCGCCCAAACGTGCAGAACGTCCCGAGATAAAGCGTCCGGAAGATAATCTGCGCTCGGAGGGTGATTTTGAGAGACCGGAGAAGTCGCCAATCGGACCAGCCGAAAGACGCAGTCCAATCAAACATCCGGATAACCTCAAACCGGAAGGCGAATTTGAAAGACCTCGCCAGGACAGTTATCGTCCAGCAGAGAGACCAGAAGTTAAGAAACCAGTAGACAATCTCAAGCCCGAAGGCAACTTCGAGAGACCTCACCCTGAAAAGTACGCTCCAGCCGAGAAACGCACACCTGTAAAGCATCCGGATAATCTCAGGCCGGAAGGTGAATTCATTGGTAAACCGAAAGATGATTTCACTCCGGTTAAAGGCGATCGCGCGGATGTTAAAAAGCCGGAAGATAATTTGAGACCGGAAGGACCTTTCGAAGGACGTCCAAAAGACGATTACTTGCCTAAGCGTGCTGAACGTCCTGAAGTTAAACGTCCAGAGGATAACTTACGTCCAGAAGGACCTTTCGAGGGAAGACCTAAGGATGACTATTCTCCAAAGAGAGGTGAACGGCCGGATGTGAGGAAACCTATAGATAATCTGCGTCCTGAGGGTGAATTTGAACGACCTGAAAAAGCGCCTGTCGGTCCGGCTGAAAGACGCAGTCCAATAAAACACGCGGATAATCTGAAACCTGAGGGCGAATTCATCGGCAAGCCAAAAGAAGATTTCACGCCCGTCAAAGGTGATCGCGCGGATGTTAAGAGACCGGAAGACAATCTAAGACCGGAAGGTCCATTCGAGGGACGGCCAAAGGATGATTATCGTCCGGTGCGTGGAGAACGCATGGATATCGTTAAGCGTACGGATAATCTGCGCATGGAGGGAGATATAGAAACGTACAGATCAAGAGACGAGTATACCGATTTCTTGATACGCGAGAGAACCGAAATCACCAAGTATCAAGATAATTTACGCATGGAGGGTGAATTCATCGATACAAGGACGCGAGACGATTTCAAAGTAATTAAAGGCGAACGAATGGACATCGTTAAACATCCTGACAACTTGAAATCCGAAGGTCCGTTCGAGGGCCGACCAAAGGACGACTACTCGCCCAAGAAAGCCGAAAGGCCCGAAATTAAAAAGCCAGAAGATAATCTAAAGCCAGAGGGTGATTTTGTACGTCGTCCCAAGGAAGAGGCGCCTAAAAGAGGCGAGAGAGCCGATATCAAGAAGCCGAAAGATAATTTACGGCCGGAAGGCGACTTTGAGAGACCGGAGAAGAAACCAATCGGTCCAGCAGAGAGGCGTACACCGATTAAACATACCGATAATCTCAAACCGGAGGGTGAGTTCGAAAGACCCAAACAGGAAGAATTCAAACCCGCCGAAAGGCCTGTTATGAAGAAACCGCAAGATAATTTGAAACCGGAAGGCGAATTTGTCTCCAGGCCGACGAAAGAAACACCGACGAGAGGTGACAGAGCTGATATCAAGAAGCCCAAGGATAATCTCAGACCTGAGGGTGACTTTGAAAGACCGGAGAAGGCACCAGTCGGTCCAGCGGAAAGACGCAGTCCGATCAAACATCCGGATAATCTCAAATCAGAAGGTGACTTCGAACGACCGGAACAGGAGAGCTATCGTCCAGCGGAGAGGCCAGAGGTCAGGAAACCAGTAGACAATCTCAAGCCCGAAGGCGAATTCGAAAGACCGCGTTCTGAGAAGTATTCTCCGGCCGAGAAACGAACGCCCGTGAAGCATCCTGATAATCTGAAGCCGGAAGGTGAATTCATCGGTAAACCGAAAGACGATTTCACGCCTGTTAGGGGTGAACGCGCGGATGTTAAGAAACCCGAAGATAACTTGAGACCGGAGGGTCCGTTCGAAGGACAGCCGAAGGATGATTATCGTCCGGTGCGTGGAGAACGCATGGACATTGTTAAACGCACGGATAATCTACGCATGGAAGGCGATATAGAGACGTACAGATCCAGAGACGAGTACACCGATTTCTTGATACGCGAGAGAACCGAAATCACCAAGTATCAAGATAATTTACGCATGGAGGGTGAATTCATCGATACGAGGACGCGAGACGATTTCAAAGTAGTTAAAGGCGAACGAATGGAGATCGTTAAACATCTTGACAACTTGAAACCCGAAGGTCCATTCGAAGGTCGGCCGAAGGACGACTACTCGCCCAAGAAAGCCGAGAGACCTGAAATTAAAAAGCCAGAAGACAACTTGAAGCCAGAGGGTGACTTTGTACGCCGACCTAAGGAAGAAACGCCCAAGAAAGGCGAGAGAGCAGACGTCAAGAAACCGAAGGATAACCTTCGGCCGGAAGGTGACTTTGAAAGGCCAGAGAGGCAATCGGTCGGACCGGCGGAGAGACGTTCTCCGATCAAGCACGCTGATAATCTGCGACCAGAAGGTGAATTCGAGAGACCGAAGCACGAAGAGTTCAAACCCGCCGAGAGACCAATCGTGAAGAAACCTCACGACAACTTGAAACCGGAAGGTGAGTTCGTGTCGAGGCCGAAAGACGAAGCGCCGAAAAGAGGCGATCGAGTCGATGTGAAGAAACCGAAGGATAATCTCAAACCTGAAGGTGATTTCGAAAGACCGGAGAAGAAACCCGTTGGTCCGGCCGAGCGGCGATCTCCGATTAAACATGCGGATAATCTGAAGCCGGAAGGAGACTTTGAACGACCGAAACACGATGAGTATCATCCAGCGGAGAGACCACGAGTGAAGAAACCGTCAGACAACTTGCGACCGGAAGGTAATTTCGAAAGACCGGAGAAAAAGCCGATTGGTCCAGCAGAGAGAAGAACTCCGATCAAGCACGCGGACAACCTGAAGCCAGAGGGCGAATTCGTGGGCAAACCTAAAGAGGAGGTTCCGAGAAGAGGAGACAGAGCAGATATCAAAAAACCCACGGACAATCTCAAACCCGAAGGAGACTTTGAGAGACCTGGGAAAGCTCCGGTTGGACCAGCAGAGAGACGGACGCCCATCAAACATCCCGATAATTTACGGCCCGAAGGTGAATTCACGAGACGCCCGAAAGAGAAGACACCTCTCAAGGGCGAAAGAGCGGACGTTACTCGGCCGAAGGATAACCTGCGACCGGAGGGTGAATTCGAGAGACCTCAGAAATCCCCGATCGGACCAGCGGAACGACGCATGCCGATTCGACACGAGGACAATCTGCATCCCGAGGGTGAATTCGTCGGGCAGCCGAAGGACGACTTCACTCCCAAGCGCGCTGATCGGCCGGTTCAGAGGAAGCCTAAAGATAACCTGAAACCGGAAGGAGAGTTCATTGGGAAAGCTAAAGACGATTATAAATCCAGCAGAGGAGAGAGAACCGAGATCGTGATACATCGCGACAACTTGAAGATGGAGGGCGACATAGACATTCACCGATCTCGGGACGATTACGTGACAACCTCGAAACGTGAGCGAGTGAGCATCGTTCATCGTGAGGATAATCTGAAAACTGAGGGTGAATTCATCGATATTCACCGACGAGATGATTATCGAGCCACTCGTGGTGAGCGTAGCGAGATCGTTAGACACGAGGATAATCTTCGTCCCGAGGGCGACTTCGAGCGTCCGGAAAAAGTAGCGATAAGTCCCGCGGAGAGAAGATCACCGATCAAACATCCCGACAACTTGAAGCCGGAAGGTGATTTCGTGCAACGGCCGAAGGAATCCGCGCCTACGAAGGGCGACCGAGCTGCCATCAAGAAACCTAGAGACAACTTGAAGCCCGAGGGCGATTTCCAGAGACCGGTGAAGTCTCCCGTTGGTCCCGCTGAGCGACGTTCGCCTATCAAGCATCCTGATAATCTTCATCCGGAGGGAGAATTCGTTGGCAGACCGAAGAAGGACACGCCATTGAAGGGTGATCGAGCGGATGTGAAGAGACCGAAGGATAACCTTCGTCCCGAAGGAGAATTCGCGAAGCAGATGCCGAAGAAGATAGAACCAGCCGAGCGAAGAAGTCCAATCAAGCATGAGGATAATCTACATCCCGAGGGTGAGCTCTACATGGTACCGAAAGACGACTTTACTCCGAAGAGGGGAGATCGCTCGCCGATGAAGAAACCTCAGGACAATCTCCGTCCCGAGGGTGAAATGGACGTGTCTCCAAAGGACGATTACAAGCGCGTGAATGGAGAACGCGTGGAAATACGCCGGCACGAGGATCACCTGCGTATGGAGGGACAAATGGACATTCATCGCAGTCATCGAGATGACTACAAGAAGATTACGAGGATGGAGAAGATGGACGTGAAGAGACGCGAGGACAATCTCAGGATGGAGGGTGAATTCATCGATGTACGTCGCAAGGATGATTACGTACACGTGGTTGGTGAACGCGTCGTGCCGATCAAGAAACATCCAGACAATCTGCATCCCGAGGGAGATTTCGAAAGACCTCAGAAGACCGTGGTCGGGCCGGCGGAGAGAAGATCACCGATCAAGCATCCGGACAATCTCAAGCCAGAGGGTGACTTCGAACGTAGAGTTTCGGGCAAAGTTGGACCTGGCGAACGGCGCTCGCCGATTCGCCATGCCGATAACTTGAAGCCGGAAGGTGACTTCGTCGGTCGTCCGCGTGACGATTTTACTCCCAGAAGAGCAGAAAGAGTCGAGGTGGTGAGGAGAGAGGACAATCTGAGGATGACGGGCGATTTTGAGGGCACGACGTCTCATAAATCGACGTACACGATTGTACGTGGCGAGCGCGCGGACGTTAAATCTCACGAGGACAATTTGAAGATTAGCACCGGCACTATGGAAACGAAAACGACCAGCAGAGACGCTTATACACCCTCCAAACAAGAACCATCGCCCATGGGCAAAACGGTGAATCGTCGAAGACACATGGAATCGTCCATCACGCTCGGCGACGACGCCAGTATGATGAGTACGACGAACCAACGTAATTACAATACTTATACCAAACGTGCAGGAAAGGACATCGCCGCCAAGATGACTCAGATGGAGACCGATAATAGAAAAACCGTGGAATCGCAAACCGTGACGGATGGTAACCTCATCACGACCGTGAAACGTAGCACGAGCACCGCTCAATCCGATCAGAGACTCGCCAATGTCCAGACTGTTAGTCATCAGCAACAGACTCAACAAGTCACCGATCACCGTGGCACTCAGCCAAGCGAGCCCGTGGATTCGCGAAAAACAACATCCCTGGTGTCTAATCAGCATCACGAACAGCATCAGAGAACGCATTCGAGCGAGCAGCATTTACGATCGCAAAACGTGCTGCAATCTCGCCGAACCATCGACGACAGATCAATCACGGAGGGATTGAATCATCGAGGACAGATCACACGAGGAGATGATTATTACGCCAGTAATATCGGGCACGATGAGCATCACCGACAGCAGCAACAGCAGCAGCACATGGAGCGTCATCATCAGGAAGTGAGCAAGCGAGATTACGTGAACACGCAACACATGGAAAGCCGGCAGAGATCCACGACGAAGCAGCACGAGCAGCAGACGGTCTCCAGTCAGGCGCGATACGCCACGAGCCCGGAATTCCGACAGGCGGTGAACGGGCAATCGAGCGTGGAACGATCGCACGTCGACTCGACCACGAAGATCAGTCATCATCGCAGGAATGTGATCTCCTCGTCGTCGGCGGACGTGAGCAACGCGGTGCTCCATCGACGCGGCGCCACTACATCCACCGAGGCCCTCCACACGATCTCGTCGACGGCAGCGGATCAGCGCAAGAGCATCTCGAATCTGGCCGAGAGCGGGCAGTACATCAGCAACTCGAGCCAGAGCAGCGACAGACGGAGCCTGACCTCGCTGCATCGCAGCTCCAAGGACGCGAATCCCTGGGCATCCTGCAGCTACGAGCGTCCGCAGAGAATCGTCCGGCATGACAACCTGACCGTCGGTGGGAAATTCTATTCGCAGAGCGAGGCGAAGAGCTACGGCAACTTCTCGCAGAGCAGCCAGAAAGTCGAGCGGGTTCAGAGACAAGCGAACGCGTCCAACATCAACCTGGGTGACGGCAATGTCATCGCTTCTAGCATATACAAAAAAGAATTCGCCCCGAGACACAGAGGACCATGTCCGGCCGCGCTCCTGGAAGCCAAGCAGGCTCCTTTCAAGCACACCAGAGATACGCCGAAGCATAAGTTTTACATGCCCGTTGTATCCAACTAGATGAATCCTAGATGTTCATCGAAGTACGATCCACTCTCGCAGATCTGTGCGGATGTTATGCTTATGTTATGATTATTATGCGAGGCGCGTGTAATCCAAGCTCTGCCCGCGAGAATGATTAACATGAGAATCCATCTCTGCGCGCGGTTCTCCGAAAGTCATACTTTGTTGCATCAGATCGAGCATCGGATACGTGACGATCGCGCGTTCATTGCAACGATCAGAGTCTGGCTTTCCGGAGTGTTCGGAATTTATCACGACTAGCAGCTGACCTGGTGATCTGAATTCTCTCTGAAAAGTAAAAAAAGTACAGTCTGTGATGAACTCGCCCTGTTGAGAATTTTATTTGTTTTATAATTGTTGAAAACAATTTATCTTAAGCGGACACGATCGGACGCGTGTTACGCTCTGTTAAAGATTTCGAAATCGTAATGTCAACGAACGATTGGCAACTCGATCTGTTTAGATGACGTGATAAGTATCTCCTTCAGCAATATTAAGTATATAAGCAGCTATGATACGTCGATATAATCGCAATAATCTCGTATTACGAACGTACCGTCTCCTTTTAGATGCAATTGCGAATGGAGATTACTATACGAGCAGTATGTATCGATTATCGCTCGTTTTTATCTGCCGACGTGCAGACAGCCGCCCGCTACGGATTCTCCTTTCTTCTTGAAACACGTGTATACAAAGCAATAACTAGAGCTTAAATCCGTGATATGGTCGAATCTAATGGGACATTATTTTCGTCCAGTAACTAGACTAGTGCGCACATTATGTTATTATTCTATTTCGCTGACTTTGTGTAACGTAAGATTTTTATATTATGAGTTTCTTGCTTATGTTTTATTTAAAAATTCCCAGCTTATTTTATTTCACTATTGCATACGCCTGTGCTCAGAAATATATGGATATCCCTAGCAACATAAAATTAAATACAGAAATTGTATCTCATACATATATATATACATATATCGTTTTTTTTCCTTCTTTATGTTATTTACATTTAGATTAACGTTCGTTCGAAACGAATATCTCACCTGCCGGATATTGCTTCGTTTGCTTTCTTGTTCAAGCATTTATTTTAACGAAAATAAATCCATAATTATTTAATCATTACTGAATTTTATTTTTTGCACCTTCTTTATTTTTTACACATTATGTATCAACGATTAGTTTGTGTATATTAACGCGCGCGTCTATTAAGCGATGTACATAATAATCAAGTATCTTATTATTTATTATCATCATAACGTAACAACGTCAATGTACATATCGATGTATAATTGTTACATAGAGTTACACGATTTTGCATGTTTACATTCCTGGAATATTTAGTTCGTCGAAACTGCTTGGCTTTTGATATCAAAGGCAGCATCGAATGCTGCGAAGGAGTATTGAATTAAAAATTGAAAAATCTGCCATTGACATCAGTGTGCGGTAGAAGGAAATCTTGGAAAGAGTGGCATCTCGGTGGCATCGGCCATGGGCTATTCGCGACTAACGTGAATAAGTGAAGCTTTATAGGCCATTGCTAACGCGAAGAAAGATCCCTCTTATCTTTGCAATTTCACCTTACGCTCGGCTGCAGAGACAATAATGACTCTGGTGCGTATGCTAGGTTTTACGCACTTTAAGAGACACCCGAAGATAGAAACATGGCTGATAACGGAGAATCTTATTTTTTTTACTCTATCTCGCAGCGTCTGTAAAGCAATTACGTGTCTAAGCTGTCATGTAAATGACACTCGATAACAACACGCAATGTATACCGTACACGTATCACTTATCGCCGAATAGCAAATAGCGTAAGCGTAAAGGACGCGTACGACTGTACATTTAGATAAGTGCAATAAAGAAATAATATATTTTATCTTTCTTCAGATTTTCCGATACGGGATAATCTCCGACGTATCTCCGGCAACGTAACGCGCCCTTGAAATTTTCTAAAAGTGCATTCTAAAAGTGCCGGTCAGAAGCCCTTACGCAATCGAACAAGGACAACTCGACTAACAAAACCTACCAAGCAATCTCGCGCTACTTGCCGGACTTCGCGAATACTCAGAAGTGCACAAGATGAGATTCGCATGCGGACATTCTCGCGATACGGAATTACATCAACAATTAAGTCGACAGACTACTCTCCATCTATCTATCCTTCTTCCTCTCTTCTGCGAGGATGTAAAACGCAGAGTGGACGCGCGACGAGCATTTCGACGTAACCGACGTAAATATTAACGTCGTATCGACCAAAATATTAATTACTCATTCTCGTACACGCGAAATGAAGCGAGATGGCTCGCGGTACCGTTACTACCTGTTCCCGAAGCACCTCTCGTTCTTCCCCGTCCTCGTCGTCCCACGACCTTAAAGAGAGAGAGAGAGAGAGAGAGAGAGAGAGAGAGAGAGAGAGGAACGAGATACGATGTAGCGCGTTTCCTCACGCTTCCTCCTTCCTACCAGCCTCCCCCGAGTGAAATCTCGGGGTTGTTAACCCTCGTGCAATGAGGTTGTCGAAAATTGCCCGTCAGGAGTTTCACTCTCGGGCCACTTTCGTGCCTCTCTTGCCTCCCCGCGTGCGGATAACACGAGGCTAACCCTCTGATTGCTTGTTCGAATTCGTTTCGACTTTCGCGATGAGGAGGAACGTTCCCGCCTCGCGGAACACCGCAGAGCTCTCCGCGCGGGGGGTACGGATCAACCGTTAGCGGCGTTTCCTGCATTCGACGTGTTACATTGCTGATACATAAATAAGTGAAAGAGCGGCGATCTAGTTACACGAACGATTAAGATGCCGAGCCATTAACCGCTAACCGCTGTCGGTCGCGATTACGCGACGCGTCCGCGTCGCCGGCACAATTCCAAGGAGTCGGCTGATCGTTGCCCTCTTTTCCCGGATTTTCGCGAGGGGAGGAGGAAGGTCGATCCGAGGATGATCCGAGCATCGCGGATCAAGTCGGGCCGGGGCGAGTCGGCTATCGAGTGCAGCAGCTTCGTCCGATATGCAACGCGAGCACGCTCGCGCGAAACGGCGCGAGTGCAGAGCGGCGACCTATTGAGCGGCGATTGGCGAGTCATCGTCGTCGTTGTCGTCTAGATCGTGCCTCGAGAGCGTTGTTCTCTTTCGCGCGGGCTACCCGCTGCCTGCAGGCGGTCGTAAAGTCACCTGCCACATACCTGCCAGCTCGCCTGCCTGCCTGCCTCGCTGGCCGATCGCTGCTGAAAGCCCGAAGGCGATCGCTGCTCGTTCGCCACTCCTTCTCTCCTGTCTCTCCTCGTCGCCGGCGTTGCGAAAAAAACATTCGCTTTCACGAAAGTCCATGCCGCGACTTGTCCTCTTCGTTTGCTCGGCGCGCATGGCGTTTACGAGGTAAACGCGCGAGAAAGGACGCGTCGCGAGGAAGCTTCGGTGAAATCCGTCGGGATTTCTTCCGCGAGGAAGTTACACAGTTTCAACGGCCAGACTCGGCGTTGACGGCGTTCCCGCTAACTTTGCTATCGCACGCGAGGGACCTCGAGACGATCTCTCTATCTTTCTCTCTTTCTCTTTCTCGCCGCTGGGGAGACGAGAATAATGGCGCGGCTGGATTCGAAGCGTCGGGGATAATGGTGAAATTTTTGACACGCGTTTCTCTTCTCGCGGGAGGAGAACGGCGATCGGCCGTGCGGCGCACGCGACGCGGCAAGAAGAAAAAACGTAGCAGTTCCCGTCTAGGAACTTGGCAAAGTTCCTCCTTGCCGCGCGACAAAGCGCGACGCCTTTTCAGGAAACCGCGCCCCGCGTTATCCGGACGAAATTCTTGGCACGTGGCACCGTTGCACCGTTGCACCGTTGCGTGGATTACCGTACGCACGAGTTCCGAGGCTGGGCCTTGCGAGAGCGACCTGGCAGTCTTCCTCCGTCGAAGCGGAATCGCGAACGCCACTCGGTCGTTGCCGTTAAACGACCGAATTCGACACGCTGAATTCGACCAGCGCCACCCGATCAGAGCCACTGATTTTCTATCATGCCGATTTCACGCGCTCGTGCGTGAACGCACGTTAGCGGGCGTTGCGATTTTGCGGTCACGAGACCGTTCATTAGCGCCGTTCCTCGTTCGTAAAGTGAACGGCATCCTTTTCCGTTGCATCCGCGGGTCTGCGGGTGGTTTCCGCGCCACCGTAACGTAACGAGACGTCAGATCGAAGCCTGAACGTTTGACGTGTGTCCTTTTACGTTGATATTCCTCCTAACCGGTCCACGTGAACGGAGAGCAGCGAGAAAAGATTTCTCGGCCGGCTCGCGCTCGCTGCACCAGGAAAAACACCGTCCCGTTGTCGTAATTTTATTATCGGCGCGAGAAACCAAAACGTACGCATTTGCAGCGGAGCTCGTTCCAGCAACCCAGATCCCCGGACGATGGAAATATACCGTTAAAACGCGCCACGGGCTCGCAGCCGTTACTCGTTGTTCGACGAATCGTTGACTGGCAGGAATCTCCAGTGTTCGCGGATCGTTTCGCTATGCAATCTCCCGTGAAAGGATATCCGGAGTCTTCGCAAGTGTCGGAGGTGCACGGCTCGAGACTGCACGAGCCTATGACTTTGGCCACTTTGGCCGAGAGCGGGATCGGATCACGATATTCTACGATGTTCCAAAATAGAACTGAATTTCGATTCATTCGATTCACGGGAGCGGCAAGTATCGAAGTTTCGAACATCGAATTCAATCATCGGATCAACTGGCTCTCGCCATTCAGACCGATCGACGTTCCTTCTCCGATCCTTTTCGATCTGGTTCCACTTACTCGAGACGGCCGCACATTCCCGGCGCAGCGGATTTCCGGCGCATCGCGCCCGCATATTCGCGGCAACTCGCGCGATGCTACCAGCGAAAGTGCTCTCGACGCGATGAATTATCGGTTGGCTCGAAACGAGAGTAGCGTTCGATGACTACCGGTGAATCCAACGAGGATTCCCCCGTTGGTCATTTCTCTCCTCTTAACCGGCTTCTGCGGTTTCACGGACGTAGGACGCGACCGCACGTCCGACACGTCTGACAGGATTACCCGCGAGATGCAAATCCGACGAGGAGCGGACTGACGTAATTGGAATAAGCTCGTTTTCTCGATCCTCTCGTCGCGCGTGGCTTCCGCGGACCTCGTCGCGACCATCGTCGTCGCTTCGTTCGGCCGGGCCGTAACTTTCGCTCGGCCACGCGGAATCGGCAGCCAAGCGTGCGAGCATTTTTGCGGAATGTGTTTTCGCACGGCTATGCGTTACGTGTCCGTTGCTGGAGGAACACGCGGAATCAAAGCCGCTCGTTATCGTTGCGGAGCGATGATCTGCGCGGAATGTCGGAGGCGTTTGCGGCGCGATCGCCGCCGCCAACGATACATCGCTCGCGGATACGTATCGACGTAACTGGAGTAACCTTCTTTCCTTTCCTGGCTCTCTCCTCGTCGATCGAGCGCGATCGCGGAAACGATCCCCGTCGCGCTGTGTTATTAACCGATTGTTTCGCGGATCCTTCACGCGCGAAGTGCGACGCCAACGTCGTGCATGATGTAACGTCGCGTCTTTCGTCTTTTTTATTCGACTGCGACATCGCGTGCGACAAGTTTGCAAACGGAGTTAAGACGGAGACGACGCTTCGTCGAATGGAGAACATTTCCCGAGCGATCGCGGAAAATGTTCGCCGAGTGGCTTCTTCGGCATTCAGCTAGAGTCCGCAGGTAACGCGTCGCGAATGAGGACTCTGCGGAGATGAGAGTCCCAAACTGCAGCATTAAACCGCCGATGCAGAAGATTCGTCCAGGTTCTCACTCGAATGCACCGGCCCAAATGCACCGGAGATTTATTGATCGTTCATCGGTCGAGGAGAGCCGTCAGCGCCGGCAACGTCCGAGCGAAAGATCGCTCGGTGATGAAGCAGGCAAGTATAATGCACGAGACCGAGCGAAGGCGCACCGAGAGCCCGCTGCCACCGGCACTTTTCTCCTGGCTAATCGTTATGGAAAGTCCGCGGATAATATGGGACGCCGCGTACCGCGGAATCGCGAGTAAGGATCGAAGCCGCTCCACGAGCGTTGCCGAAGCGAGGAAAATTACACGTGTAAGCGCGGGCACGGGAAACTTATCATCCCGATGAGAGGCTGCATGCTCCAAGTGCAGTTTGCTGCGTTCGACGGGAACGCACGTGCGTGGAGATCGAATCGAGGGATGCTGCGCGATGTCCGATCGGCGCGGAGACGAAGAAGAAGACGCCGCGTCCAGCGGTAGACGAAGATTGAGAGATCGCCGACGAACGCCGGCCATCGAATCCGACCGCCAATAGCTTCTCTCTCTCCCTCTCTCTCTCTCTCTCTCTCTCTCTCTCTCTCTCTCTCTCTCTCTCTCTTCTCCCGATTTAATCGAGTTTCATCGAGAGTCTGACGCGGATAATATGGGACGCCGGCAGAATCTCACGAAATCGGCACGGCGCGTCGACGTCGCCGAAGAAAGGAGTGGTACACCTCTCGCGAAGCGAGAGGATGGAAGAGCGGTCGCCGCGCGCCAGTGTGAAGGAGATTGGCGGCCTAACGGGGAGAAAGAGCGAGAGCGAGGGAAGGGAAGGCACGGGCGGGGGAGCGAGACGGACGGAGTTGGGAATAAGAGGGAGGAGGAGGGAGGGAGCGAGGTGCATGCAACAGGCGAGGGAAAAAGAGGAACGTGGACGCGAGAAAGACGGTGTTCGTAATCAAAGAGGCAATCCGCGGCGCGGCCGCGGCATGGAAGAAAGTCAGCCCACCGAGTGGCTCATCAGTCCGGCACGGCACGGTGTCCCGAATGCACGTTGAGCCATCGATTTCCCTCGTGTCGTTGCCACGTGATTCCGTTCCGATCGAGCCGCTCACGCTTCGTCGTCCGTTCGCCGAGTGGAAACGGCAAGTGGCTGCGAAACTTCGTGCGACAGGTGTGCGTGCGGGACGCAGTGAGATAACGGTCTTATCGCGGCAATACGCGACGTATCCCGCGAGAGAATCGCGCGTGTGCAGACGGCGAGATTCGCGATTTCGTCGCGGAAGCGCGGACTGTCGTGGAACGCGAGTGCGCGGAGGCGCACTCTGAAAATCGCGAATTCGAGTGTCGACTCGCGACACTCGCGAATCGTGCGAGCCGACGATCGGGATTTAGCCAATCCGCTCCGGCCGAATGGCACACGAATGGTACGTAACGGCTTGATAGTCATCCAGGTAAGAGAGAAGAGATCGACGAGAGATCGCAACGGTATCGTTTCCCGCCTCCCGGATCCCTGTTTCCGTGCAATTTCTCATCCACGCGCCCTTGAAGGAAGCGCGAGGCATCGCGAAAACGGACACGAACGAAATGCGAAACGAACGCGAAACGACTGCAGCTTCCGAAAAGTCTGCTCGTGCAGAGCGAATGCTGTCGCCGCGTTTCTTCATCGCGTCGTCACCTCGTCGACGTGTTGACATCTCGTCGGTGCAACGAAACATCGCGAGAGATTTGCCATCTCGTTTCAGAGGCTGATTGATACGTCGCGCGTACCGCGCTCGGTATCGAGAGAATTTTAATTTAATCCATTTAGCATTAGGTGCACCTCCGTACACCTACGTGTACCTGTGTACGTACGTCGCGTGCATTCTACGGCTTCGTTACAGGCGCGTCGTGGAGGCACTCTCCGGAGGCATATTCCGACATTTAATTCGGAATTGAAATGGATCCGCGAATCGTCCGATTTTTGGAAAATCCGTGGAAATCGTGAAGGAGAGAGAGAAGCTTCGGCGGAACGGCCTCGTCTCGGCCAAATCGGCGAGATTAATGACAATTATTTATCACTCGCGGCAACACCTCGCACGAAACCAGTTCCGAGCATGCAGATCCGTAATTCCTCGCGATTTTCTATCTGCGAGATATTCCCTTGCGCATAAATAACAATATTTCCAATCCCGTGAAAGTCTCGACGAACGCGTATCGCTTCGGGTAGGAAGCATGCGTTGCAAAAGGAAACATTATGCACGCGCCGAACGTGATTATCTGTCGATCAAGGTGCAAGAGAAGCAGCGTTTTGACTCTCGAAGCGAGAATTTCTGCGAGATAATGGGCGCCGAAGAAGAAACATCGAGAACATCAACATGATTCGCGTCATTACCGCGAACACGTTTCACAGCAAAGGAGAACAACATCGACGCCGTCATGACACTCGCAACGAAATTGAAAAGAGCGAAATTGAAAATTGTGCGAGCTTCTCTCGCTCTCATCTTCTGGCGATTGCGGATCGTTTCTCGCGATTGGAGCTGATCTGTAAGCGCGACTAAGCGCGAGCGGCTTCCCACACGTTTCGGACGGCCATTGTGTCCCCGTTCGCCGACAGCGACAAGATTGAATACCACTTTTCCAGGGACGGGCGGATTTCGATGACGAATGGAACGCGTTGTCAAAACGACCCGCGAAGCGTGTCGGCCCGCGAAACGTAAGCGGTTGCGTAATGGCTGGGAAAACGCGGAATTCCGAAGCCACGAACGCGCCTTCCGCCTTTTAGCCGGGCGCGAGCCATTCCGTTAACAGTTAAACGGAATAACGTTAATGGCCGTCCGCGCGGACTTGGACTTGTTGCATGTGCAATTTGCGTCTATTAAAACATTCCCCGTGCTATTCCCGCCGCGTCTAATCACTCGCATTATCACCCGCGTTTAATATTAGCATCGGATGCGACCGCGCGTGCGCGCGCGGCCATCTCGCACGCGAACGGTTCAATTTTTATACGGCATCGCAAGTGGGTGCCTTACGTGCCTTTCCACTTCCACGTTACATGAGGGCCTTGCCGGCTGTAATGCTTACAGTTATATGCAAATCTCTTCCCACGCACGACGGAATGGAACGCATCGATTAGAAAAAGAAAGCGCACTCGGTACTACTCCGACGGTATATCCCTTAATGGCTCCTTCTCGTCCAAGTCATCCCGAAAATCGCCTCGATTTTCGACGAGAATCGAGCGGAGGATCAAACTTGCGACCTCGCAAGGATCCGTTGGGGGATCGCCTGGCGATATTTTTACGTGCTTTCGGTGTCCGCTCGCTCGGGTCGGGAATCAACACAACATATCGAGAATGCGGCGATCAGCCTGCGGCTACGAATTCCGTTACACGCACTTGTACGGCTCCTCGGATCTACACTCTACTCACGACGAAATCTTTATGCTCCGTCCGCCATCGGGCATCCTTCACGCTGATTCAACGGCGTCCGAATACAAAAATATCGAGCAGACGCAGATTCGTCTCTCTCTCTCTCTCTCTCTCTCTCTCTGTGACTTTACGCGAACGACACGCTGGATTACGGTATAACGCGGAGGATTGCCCGCGCTCGCGGCATGGCGCAGCGGTTCTCTCAGCGTGAAATCAGCGCGAAATACGTAAATATTTCGCGGATAGACCGACGAGAGGATCCGTGACACGGCGTGACACGGCTCGGCCTAGACCTGCTCGGTCGACCTGTGCGAACCGATCGCGTACGCAAATTATTCAGCGTAATTCAGCGACAGCAGAACGACTGTCCGACCCGATGCAGCTCGCATCGTTCGATTGGCGATGACTCTCCTCGCGCTCTCAGATCTCGCCGTGTTCTCTCTCGGCTTATCGAGAGGACGATCGAATCCATCCGACCGCATTTTCCGAAACTCATTTAGCGCGAGACGTCCGACGAATCGCTCGGCGATCAGCTGATTGCTCGACAGTGACCCCGGGTCAATCTACTTTCTACTTCTCACATTCTGAGAGAGATCAGAGGTGATACGTGCAACGGGAGGCTGAGTATCTTTAGCGGACATACTTTCACGGCGACGGACGGTATACGTATCGTTAAATTATCGGGACGCTGATGAGTGAAAACGGATGGAGGCGGTGCGCGTTGTTCAGCTGCCCGCGGCGGCAAAAATTCAAAGGAAGATTCATCGGCCGGAGTGCTTAGAGAGTCTCGCGTCTTCTCGCTAGAGAGGCGTTCGCGACGAGCGGGGGACCAATCGAGAAAAATCCGCGGGACATTAATCTTTGCGACATCCAACAGTCGCGGGATGAAAGCGAGACGGAAAGATGCTCGATTCGTTAGAGATCTTTCTGGGGATTCCGGAATAACGCGAAGCTTTACGGTGACTCTCGCGACCCTTTGGAGACTTTCAGTCCGGCCTTCAGAGTCAAACGATCGTCGATAATCGTATAACGACGCCGACGAGTTTGACCGTTTTCTCACTGAGAGAAATGATACAGCGCGATGTCTCGAGGCAAGATGAACGAATATCGATGCAAATATCGAACACAAATTTACGATTAACGGTGCATCGTGAGTGCACGGATGCCTCGCGTCAAAATGTAATCTATATCGGTGCGTGTTCCGCTCGTTTACAATTCCATCTGTACGTGATCGATGAAACGAATGAGTATACGAATACAAAAGTTCCGTATTGACTTGGTCATGCGATCACACGCACGATGTGATCCATGGTCCATCCACGGTACGTACATGCCGATCGATCGGCAATCGAGTAAGTGTCATTAGAAAATAGCCAGTGAGCAGGTCGATGAGAGGGAAGAAGTTGGAGATTCCATCGCGCGAATGTCGCGAGCGACAGCTGATCGGCAGTCAAGTTTCGTCAAGTTCCATGCTATAAATAATCGCTATAAATAATCTCTTCGCGATACGGGCTCTAGTTTCGCGTCTCGGGAAACCTAATGAGAGAGAACCTGTTCGCCGATCGCGAACCACCACGGATCATTGTCTGCAGCGATTTGACCTGTTTCCAGGGAGTGGCCGGCATTCCAGCGGAGCGCAAGGATCAGCGACTTTGGCATGAATTAAGACCGATCCGGAAAATGGACGTCGCCAAGGGCACCACGGAGGATTTCGTGACGGTGGTCAGCGTGGGTAGCCAACCGTCGGTGTCGGAGAACTTTGTGACCGTTTTGTCGATCGGTAATGCGACCAACGGCAACAACAACAATGAGGAATCATCGATGGCGAGCAAGAATCCGGCGGTGAGCGGGATGGAGGGGCGCGAGGAGGAAGTCAAGGTTTACAGGCTGCCGGGGGAACGTCTGGGTTTCGGATTGAAATTCGAGGGCGGCAACAAGACGTGCGAGAGGGTGAGAAGGCTGTTCGTGCAGAGCTGCGCGGAGCAGAGTCCTGCCAGCAGGGCGAAATGTTCATGGGGCAGCTTGGGCGAGGGGGACGAGGTGAGGATAGCTCAAAGTGTACTTTCGATTCACTTTTCTCGCTTCGATTCGATCGATCGCCCAAGAGATTCTCGCCCACGTGCTCGGATCACGCTTTCTGAATGTTGTTAATATTGCTTTCTTGATAGTCTGTTTCTCCGAAACGCGAGCGTTTCTGCTTTCGCCGCGGGATTGCACTGCGCGTGTTGTAACTCACTGTACTCGATGTAATAAATTCAAGAAAGCAGCGTTCATGAGCATATATGATTTCATTTTAATGGCAGTCTGAACGTTGAGTCTCCCTCCCTCTCTCTCTCTGTCTCTCGCGCGCGCGCGCGTGCGTTATGGGCGTTCAATTACGGAATCGACGGGTTTCTTCAGCGGCTGATAAGGATCGATTGGTCAGCAGATTCCTGCTGATACTTGGATTCAATGTCGGTATAATGACCGACGTACAATTATTTGCACGCGTCGAGCCGCGACGCTTGCATCCAGTGGCGCAATGTCAGCGGCTTGAATGAACGAGAGGGGGAGAGAGAGAGAGACGGGAGCTTTCTCGCGTAGCCGTATAATCGGCAGGTCGAGATTCTCGCCGAGGCGAAAAACCGCCATTTCTGAATTCAACAGAGAGCTCGTCGTTCGAATTAAGAGACCTCCGGCGCGTTTCAATTTTGCGGAACGACCTGAAAGCAAGATGCTTTCATCGTGCATGCCACGACTCTCTTTCGGCTCCCACGGTGCATCTCGCGCGCGCGCGCGCGCCTATGATTTTCGAGACCTACTTCCTGCGTAATAATTCCCAAGAGCGATATCCTCTCACCTGCATCTGTTTACAATGCAAATTATCGCGGGCAATAAGAGGCGCGAGTTTTCTTTTTCATCACGTTGCGTCTCCGCAGGTACTTTCGGTCGACGGTATGCCGGTTACGGACATGACTCGAATGGAGTGCGTGAAGCGATTGAAGGAGTCGCAGCTGGTCATCAGGCTGATGGTGAGATGCCGCGGCGCACTCAGACCGGAAGTGGTGAGTGCCGAGAGGAAAATCGAACGGAGCAAGATACCGCCAGAGTTACCCGCGGCGCCTCCACCGGTGCCACCGAGAAAACTGAAACAACTGCGGGGACCAGCGGACGGCGAGGCGAATCCCAGCCCCGTCAGGAAATCCTGGGACGGCTCAAGGTCGCAGAACGGCTCGCAGAACGGCTCGCCAGCCTCGCAAGTCGGATCACGCGAGTGCGCGAGTGCGAAGATAACGTTCGAGAGCTGCGAGTCGTCGCCGAGAAGCGTCAACGGATCGACTCAGGCTAGCCCGAAGAGTTCGCCGGAGTTGACGAAATCGAAGCAGGTAATCGCGATAGAGAATCAGATCGCGAATGTGTTTAAAGGGTCACTGAACCTCGACGGGGATCGACGGTCCCGGCAGCCCGATAGACATAAGACCGTTGTACTTGCAGGAACCTCCAGAAGCGATGGTCTATCTGGATGCACGATCGCAATGCGGCTCCACGCACGGCAGCGCATCCGACGACACCAGCAGCTCCATGTCGACCGTGGTGGACAGGTTCTCCACGTTCTCCGATCGCGTCTCGACCATCTCCACGGCATCCACAGCGTCCACGGCAGGCTCCGAGCAGCAAACGAGCGAATCGGTCGGCGACCTGCTAGACCGATCATCCGATAGAGACGTGCTGCTGTCGCGAGCGATCTGCCCGCTCGAGCATCTCGAGCGGGACTTTTCGAATCCGCCCGATTACCTGCTCCGTCGTCTCGCCAATTCCGAGGCGGTGACCCACGTGGAGTCGCGTGGAGAGGTCGAGCGCATCACCGCTGTCGTCGCGCCCAACACGGTACTGATCGAGGAGACCATCACTCTGCAGCCGCCGCTCAGCTTCCAGGATGCCCCGCTGAGCTACGGGCACGAGGCCAGGCCGGATCTCTTCTACACGGCCGACTTGGCCGCCGACTCGACCACGCATTTCAGGCCGATTAAGGACGACGTGGAGCTCGTGGAGCGCGTCAACCACGAGGTGTTCCACGAGGCGAGTCGCGCTTCCGGCACGGAGAGAATCGACAGGTCGTCGTCGCCGCCGCCCTTGCCGGCTAGAAATCACGTCAACAGAATCTCCGTGAATCAGACGAGCGAACCTGCGAGCGAAACGCAGCTTTTCGCAGCGGAGGGAGAATTTCCGGAAGCGCCTCTGTTACCGCCGAGGCCCTTGCCGAGGAAAGACGTCAAGGTTAGACGGAAAAGACCGCCTCCGCCGCCGCCACCTCCGACCATAACGCCGCGAAGAGAAGTTAAGCTCCCCGCGTTCGAATCGACCGAATCGAGTCAGGCGGAGAAGGAAAACCGAGACACTCCGCGAGTCGCAGAGAGCGCAGAGGACCTTCATGCGGAAGAGAGGCGAGAACTCGCAGATTCCGATGCACGTTTCGATGCGGAAGCTGAGACGAAGCGCGCGTGCATCGAGGACGAAACCGATGCTGCAGGCTCGACGGAGAATCAGCGGACGAACAAGATCCTGGAGATTATCGAGATCAGGATGACCAGCTGTGATCAGAAGGAGCAGGATAGAACGAAGGAATCCGAGAAACCGTCGAAAACGGAAAAAACTCGTGCAGAGCAGAGTGAAACGAGGGATGCAACGATCAGCAGAAGCAAACGGAATCAGTCGGACAACTCGAGCGAAATCCCGACAGATCGAAACCCGATCGACGAATCGAGCGACGAAGAGGAGAAACATAGGTCCGAAAGCTCCCAACGTGAGAGGATCAGAGCAAGCGATGCTTCGAAGGGAGCGTCGAACGCCGAAGCGTCATCCGTCATCGACAATCGAGAGAGCGAGGACGACGAGACTTATCGATCGCTGGACGAGATAAACGACGACATGAGGAGTCCGGAGATGAACCGGAGGATGTTGGAGGACGAAGAGATGATGGAGGAAGAGGATACCACGGACGAGAGCGACGATGGTTATTACTGGCAGAGCAATCTCGCCACCATCGGCGAAGAGGAGGAGATCACCTCCTTGGAATACGTAAACGCGTGAGTCCGCGGCTATTATGCGTTCGCATTCGAAAGCTCCGTCAGTTCCGAGGATGATGAGGAACATCGGGAGATTCTGATATCGACACGATATCGATATCGAGATGTAGAGCGTTTTGGAGCAAGCGCGCTCGCTTTGCGTCTCGATACTCGCGTCGAAATTCACTCGAGATTCTTCCAACACTCGTTGATGCAACGAAGGAATTCCATGAAATGAAACGAATTCATCACTTGTACGAATGTATCGACACCCGCGGAGTTAAGATTAATCGATCGTTCCAGCGTCGTGATTCGAAGGAGGGCTGTTCGATTACCGGGAATGGAATAGTCATTCGACTCGACCGTCCCACGGGGTGAACGCCTCTATGCAAATGCTCGACATTTGCTCATTGCTTTGAAAAGCAATCTCTCCTTCTTTGCATGACGCTGCAATCGCCTTTTAGAATATCCGCATAGCGATTGCCATTTGTCGAATGGCTTTCGCAATTTCGCAGATCCGTTGTAAAATAGCGGATCGACTGTTTCGCGTCGCGTTAATTATCTCTCGAAGCGGGTTCATGGAAATTCTTGCTTCCAACGTGAGAACGACAAGAGCAAAGGTGCGAGTCGACACCTGTGCTCGGATGCTCGTCAATAAATAACGTCTCTTTCATATCGATCTGTCGCAGCAACGGGGATGCGGACGACAGTAAGCCAGCGCCAGCGAGGCCGGAAGAATCGGCTGTCGCGATCAAGAAAGACGCGTTCGTTAAAAACGGTAAGTTTCTCGAGTAATCAAGCTCTAATTAACCCTCGAAATACAATTTGAGCCAATTGAAGCGCAGTTTATCCAATTAACGGAGGAATGCGAGGCCGAATGCGTGGAAGCGTTCCGCTCGCTCGCTAATGGCAGAGTCAACAAATCAGGCGCGTTTGCGCTGATTGAGAGCGAACCGCGCAAAGAACTTAACCGGCAACCGCCAATCGGGGCGACCTTGAGCCACTTGATCGATCGCGCTCGCTCTCGATCGGCATCCGCGATCAGTCGGAAACGCTACTTCCGGCCGCGAGTCCAAACGCGAGAAGGAAGCTACGGAGAAGCTTCCGGGATGGAAGCTTCCCTGAGAAACCTGTCGCGGCTGCATCCCGAGGGACACCCGTTATACTCGCCCACGTTGCGGCGCGCCGGCGAGCTTCACAAAGGTTACGCATTAATCACCTTGCGTTACGCGGCTCTCCGGTTTCGCGCGGGCGCGAGTAGGTGCATTCAAAACGGAGGCAGGTCGCGAATCGAGACAAAGGCGTGTAGCGGCGCGCCTTCCTCGCCGGGAGAAATTCTTATTCATCGGAGCGCGTTCCGCGCGATTTTTCGCGCGGATGGACATGCGGCTGGCTTCCTCTCGTCGCGCGATCGCGCGACCTCTCGATCGATATCAATCCTCCCGCGTTTGTCCGAGTTAAACGTCGCCACGTCGGGAAAATCTCCCGCCTTGATGATCCTTCTGCCCGCGCATTGCAGACACCTTCATCGAGACGTGATGCATGCTGCTGTCTCTTCCCCTCCCCTTCTCTCTCCCTCCCTCTCTCTCTCTCTCTCTCTATCCCTGCGAGATAGAGACGCGTTGAAGAGATACGTTGTGCCACGCCGCAAGCCGACGAGGCAAAGAAAAACGCTCATCTGATCAGTGCTGATCGATGATCGATCGAAAATGATAATTCAACCGTGAGCCGGAAATCGAATTCCGCTGATAGTAATAATCCGGATGCGCGCTGAACTATGTTATCAAAATAATGCGATCCTCGATGAGGATGCTCTCCTTCCCCCCCCCCCTCTCTCTCTCTCTCTCTCTCTCTCTCTCTCTCTCTCTCTCGCACGCTGCTCCCATGCAAGAGTCTCTTCTGGCGGACGCATCGTCGAAAATCCCGAGCGGCAGAGGCTCTTGTTACGTAACAGAAGCGATATGATGAAACTGGATAGAGAGAGAAAGAGAGAGACAACGAGCAGCGGATGACAATTAATTCTTCGTCGGCGTAGCGAGTATCGACCGCAACATTAGCAGCAACGTGTAATTCCCTAATGACTCGGCTTTTCGCGCGATGTCGACATCCTCCGCGTCATTTCTGCCGTCCGTTTCTGCCATTTCGTTCTTGCGGACGGCGTGAGATTCCGCGCGAAGTGAATCGCGCGGAAACGCGCGTGAGATGAGAGATTCTCGTGCAAAGCGAGAAATAAGGGAATCGCCGCGTCGGCGCGGTTTCTAATCGGCCAACTGGATTCCCGAGGTGGCCAGCCAGGTGGGTGTGAGAACAAAACCGTTAAGAATAATTGGAGAATCGCCTGGCGAGCATCGCGCAACTCGCTAACGAACGACCGAGGCTGCCGCTCGCGGGAATCGCATTAAACGCGAGACTTTACGGTCGGCCACTTCGCCATGCCGTGAGTTTGCCGATCGTTTCAACCGATCATTTTTCCCAGCGAACCGATGGACGTTCGTTTCTCAACCCCCGTTAAACACGGAGTCGTAAAAATCCGCGCGGGATCCATTATACGCGAAAATACGTTATCTCACTCGACGACTCGAGTCTCTTTTATCTCGTGCCCATCAACGAAGTCGTAAACCTCTCTCGCGGGATTGGTGCGCAGCCCTCGGATTTCCGCGAGCAACCCCCAAAAATGCGATCAGTTCCCAGCAAGGTTGCAACACCCGTCCGCGATCTTCATGTCCGAGTTCCCGTTCCCGTTTAATTCCTCGATCCCGCTCCAATCCCGCATCGCTCGCTTGACGGAAGACTGATCGTTATTAATCATCACGCGGCAGATATCGTTTCGTGATCGACGTTCACGACAGAGTGCTGCCGCGAGCGTCGCAGACACCCGTTATAAACGATCGGACGACCGATCGAGGCGAAGTATACCAGGCGCAACAATATGGCGGTCCCGAGTGGTCCCAGCACGATTCTTCAGCCTCTGCCGAAGCTCCTCCAGTGGCTGACCGCGCTCAAGGTCCCATTCCCCCTTAATCGCCTTCCTTTTCGAGATCTTTCACTTGGTTCACCTCCAATCGAACAGACGGCGATCTCTGACGCATACTTGCGTACTGACGTGCGCTTGTGTACGCGATCGCAGAAGACGGCATTCCAACGCATCGGGACTCTGCCCGCGTGCTATACCGACCCGAAAGATAACGAACGTCACCCGTGCTATTCCGCTCGGTATTGACACCTTCACGAATTCCCAACTCTCTCTCTCTCTCTCTCTCTCTCTCTCTCTCTCTCTCTCTCTCTCTCTCTCTCTCTTTCTCTTTCTTTCTCCGGCAGATTGACATCGATCGACTTTCTACGTCTCGTGTCTCTTTGACAACGTTCCGTCCTATCTCGTCATTAATGGTCATCTGGACGCTGCTTCCCGAGTAGGGATTTGCGTGTTACGATTATCGACCGAATGGTCGAACGCGGTGAATTATCTCGGGAAAGCAGAGCGACGCGCGGACGACGTCTCCCTTAGGGACGACGTTTCATTATCTACGTTACGTTGAGAGTGCGGCGCTTAATGTTGGTCGGAGAATTCCTGGGATGAGAATACGAACGAGGGCGTTTATCTCGAACAATGATCGATTGTGGGATAGCCGCGAGTCGTGCGGAGAAAACTAGGCCACGTTTTGTCACGTTCGCGCCGAAAGATCTGCCTCTCCGGCGGCGCTCTTCATGCATCCGATCGAGCGAGCTGCATTCCATCGCGCCGGCTCGGAACGGCGCGAGCGGTAAACCCGCCTAAAGATGACTCGTTCGAGATTAACCGGTATCGACGAATTCGAGAAAATACCTCTCGTTGATCGCGATCCGCGATCCGGAAATTGAAACCGCTCGATCACGCGCGCGGTTTATCAGAAGCAGATTGGAGCGCGCGCGCGTGCGCGCGCTCGCAGGACGACGTTCGAGAAAATCGAAGATCGCGACACTGTCATTTGCTCAATGAGGCCAAACGGAAGCGAAGGGGACCAAACATTTCGCAAGCTCGTCGAGTCGGGTCAGCCTTGGCTGAAAGGATCTATTATGCGGCCGCGCATCGGCTGCGCGATCCGAGAGACGACATTCCGTCGCGGCAACCCGGAAGCGTTCCGCGTGTAGTCCAGCGACGTCAGCGTAATTAGCTGCGATGCGTCATACTTGAGATGCAGATCGATCTGCAATGCCGACGAGCGGCGGGATTACTTCCACGCCAAAGAAACGCTTAAGCCTCCCGCCGGATAATGCATAAATAAACCCGGAATTACATTCGTCGCGCCGTATCAACGGCCAAGGACCGCGCCGCTGTAGCATCCGCGGTTCACGCGCCGCGGTACTTCTCGCAGCATCTCAAATCGCCGTTGTAACGACAGTTACACCGTGAATCTCGCCGATTGTCCCGCGGAGAAAAATAAACAGCGAGTAATGGAAAGGTCGACCTCTGGCCGATTCAGCTTCCCGTCGCCGCTGAGATCTCGACCTTGATTCGAAGGTAGCGTCTTTGCGACTTTTCGAAACCGCCTAGTTGCACCCTCGACTACCCTATCGCCGACCCGATGACGACTTTGCGAGTCGGGTCAGGCCGCTGAAAGGCGAGTTCAGGGAAGCATCGAGCTTCGGCTCTTTGGAGCGCAGCGCGCATCTCAGGGGCAATTTAACGCGAATTTCTAACCCCGTGAAATTTCCTCCCCTCCCACGTCATTGCGCGAATGCCGTGAGGGCTTCTCTTTGTTCCTCTCGGATGAAACGCGGCCCGCCAGCAGCTCGATCTCCACAGCTCGGCGCGTCCGCGATATCCGCCGCAGCGGCTTCGGTGACGAGCGACTTTCGGAACGGCCGATCCTGTTGAGAGGATCCTGTTGAGGATCCTGTTGGGGATCCCGAAACGAGTACGCTCGAGTCGCTGCGAGCCGCCGCGAGCGTCAGCGGACAGCTTTGAAACGCCGCGTCGTGCGACCCGACCTTACGCGGGGCACGAATGGATTCGGCATTGCCGTCACGTTCGTCATTGTCCGGGATGTCGATCCCACGCATGCATGTAGCGCATGTAGCGCATGCAAATGTTTCCCGCCTAGCGGTAATCCTCGATATGCCGCGTGTTCGCATAATGGCAGAACATCTTCAGCATCGGACGCTCGCCGATTGGAGATCCGCGCCTCGCGCTCCTCTCGCGGGAATTTCGTAAAGAGAGAGCGAGAGAGAGAGAGAGAGAGAGAGAGAGAGAGAGAGAGAAAGAGAGAGAGAGACAGAGAGATTTCCGCTTTCCGCCTGGTGGCACCTCGACCTTACGCGTCATGCTGGTATTACGTTTGCAGCATCAATCATACGTTAAAATTGCGCAATCGCGACGATATCGCGACGATATCGCGACGCGAGGTGACGAATAATACGCGATCGCTTCGCGCTCTATTTATTCTCTTCGAATAGCGCACGGTGGACCTATTGAGCCCCAAATCCGGACAAGGACGCCGCTTTCTCGCACCGCGCCTGCATTTCGTGTACGTGTACGGGTGTGTGTTTCACACGGAATAAGCGCAGCGAGAACGTAAGAACGGCTGTCTCGCCTCGGCGGGCCTTGCTTTCACATTTTTACGGCAAATCGAAGCCCTCTCCTTCGCCACGAAAGAAATTCGAGCCTTCAAAGGCCAGTCGAGTTCCTTTTAGCGGCTATTCGACTTCCGTGCTTTACGGCGAAACGGTCAGCAGTGACGCTCAAACGTCCCGGGACGGTCCTTTGTGATCTAAACGCGCCTACGCGTTCGCGTGTCACGATAATAAATGATTTTTAGCCTCCTCTTTCTTACGCTGCGCATTTCGCGCGTTAAAAGCCCAGAGCGCGAAGCCTCGCGGCAAGATTAAGTCGACTTTTAAGTCGACGAGGCAACGCGGAAGTGTCACCGAAGTGTCACTTGAAATTCACCGGAGCATCACCGGAGCGGTCGAGATGCGAGTCTTTCGCTGCGATTTCGCTGCTATCTCGCGCTCCCCGCGACTCCCCGTGGACCGCGAAACGATTTATCAGCGTTTCGATCGGCGAGACCTGGCGCAACAACGGAAAGACGATCCGTTGTTGGACGAAAACCGCCTGCGGTGAGCGTGCCTCCTCGATCGATTCGAGATGCCTCTAATCCTGTCTGAGAATTCTTTGCTCGAATGTCGCGCGTAATAAATATCCACGCGGCGAGGAATTCCCTTTTTAGAAATTGTTAAACCGTTAATCCTCGGTTGGATCATATTCGCAGGAGAGACACGTGCGATTCTACGGAATGCATTCCGTCGTGAATTCACAATATCGATCCGAACTTTGAGATGTATGTCGATGCTCGCGTATAATCCGCGAAGCGCAAGCTTCTACCTGAAGAAGCTCAGCTTGAGAAGATTGCAACGGACAATCGGTGTAATCGGTACACTTTTCTCATTCTTTTTAACTTTTAAATAGAGGTTCGCAAACAGAGGTTCGACGAGGAAGAACTCGGGAAATCGGGACTTGTTCAGTCCCGATATGTAGATAGGAAAGCAAATACACGACGCAACGCAAAATGTGAGATTTCGAGGTGACAGCGTCCGAAACAGCATCCGCGGTCCAGCCGCGACAGCTGCTGTCGCATCGTATCGATTAGCGGCGGAAAGCTGGATCGATCGCCGCGATCTTCGGGCGAATTTATCAATTTACACGCGTGCGCGCATTTACGGCGCTATCGAGTTATCTCGAAGGGAACCTATCGAGAGTAAAGGCAGCTCTCTTCGAGACCGGTAAGGAAGCGTCATCTCGCTCGCGGTGGAAAGGGATGGCCGGCGCGACGTCTCGAGTAGAGGCAGAAGGCGTTCGCCAGTCTCTCGTCGGCTCTCAAGTCAAAACGTTCCGGAACTTTCGCGCGTGCCGGCTACGCTCGATCGCGATTCGCCTACGCTCGGATCGATCGCGAGTTCCGAAATCGTTGGGTCGCGAGATCGAGCGTGTCCTCCGGCCGCGACTCGCGAATCCCTCGACGCGACGTCGCGTCATTCGATTAACTCGCAGCGCAAACTCCGTAACGAACATTCTCTAGCACGGATTCGAGCGTAAGCGAATTTGAAGACTAGGGGAAACGTAGGGAGAGCCCTCGCGAGCTCGACTCCTCTCCGCGGAATCGCGGGCATTCGTGCTCGGTATAGCATGGATCCATCTCCTCGTGCTTCGCGTAAATGCAGCCTCGTTGCAGTGCCTCGTTTCCGAGCGTGAACATGTGCTTCCGTTAGGGAGTTGAAAAGTGCAAGGATCGCGGAACGCGTAACCGGTCACCGATCATCGAGAGTGCTTCCGAGCACTCTCAGCAATCTCGGCGATCTCGACGATCTCGGCGATCTCAGCGGACGCTCCCGATCGTCGTGGGAGGATCGGAAATATCCGTTTTCCCGGAATGGTAAGCTATTCGCTAGAGGGATGAGGCTTTGATTCGATGTGCAAATCCATGTCCAGCTCGATCGCCCGTCGATCGCTCGGGGAAATTCGCTCTAATGCCGAGGGAAGGCCGATTTCGTGCGCTAATCGAGTCGAATTGATTCGCGAAGCGGCTCGACTCGGAGCTTGCTCGTTAGACCGAAGCGGCACGATGAGGTAACAATTGATCCCCGTGAATTGCTTAGGCGCTCACGAACCGCAGCGACTCGCTCAATCTCAACGATAAATTAGAATGCTCTAAACGCGAGCCGCTTCCAAACCGCGCGTTTCAAAACCGAATTTTAAATCGCGGCTCGCCGCAACCGCTCAAGTGCAAATAGCGGCTCGCGCTCGTTGATTTCGCGATCGCAGCCGATTCTTACGCGTTTAATTGCGCACCATCGCTCTAACGCAATCGCCCTTCTCAAGCGTCCCGTCCCGTGTAATAACTGTCATCGCGTCGGCGATCTCGCGATGCGAGATTGTCCGCGTCTCGCGAGAGCGGAATTCGATCTCGATAGCGCAACGTTCTCTCGATTACAACGTTCTTTCGATGACAGTTTCGACAGCGGCCGAGCGACCGGTGCGGATCCAGTGCGGAGACGGAAACGAATCCTCTCCCGGATCGCGCGCGATCGCGAAGGTCGAAGGGCCGAAAAGTCCCGAGAGGGACTCTCGCATGCACGACTCCCGCAAATGCACGAACGCGGCTGCGGACAACCTTGAGACAAAATAGAACGAAATTTATTCTACATCCGGCGCCGGCCTCGAAGACTCGCTTTCACGCTGGTCGCCACCCACGAGAAAAACGCAGCAGCTGTTACGCATATGATATTTTCTGAACCTCAAGGTTCAGAAGGCACGGCCAGCTAAGGGCAGCCCGCGAGAGGCAGCTGCTTGCTCTCGCGGATAAACTACACCTGCCCGCCGAATATTGCTCGCCGACTCGGATTCTTCTTCTCTTGTTTCTCTCTCGAATCGCGTCTAGCGGAGCGAATGGACGGATTTCCGCGCTTCCGAAAAGAACCAAAGACAATTGCCAGATTGCTCCGTTTCGGAGATTCCGCGCACGCGCGGAAACGACGCGGCCAGAGCGGCGCGCGATTTCCAATCGTCTCGATCATCGATTCATCCTTCCTTCGCGATATCGCGATTTTCGCGAGGCGACAGCCGGCAAGTGCGCGCAAGTACTCTCATCCACAGGATGGAGGAGAGATAAAAGGGACGGGCGAGCCTTTCGCTCGCCAGAAAGCACAATTAGCTCATTCATCGTCCGCGTCTCCAGTGTCAGCGTACGCGAGCGTGCGTATTAAATGCGTGCACGACCGACAATCGCGTACGAGCATGAGGCAGGATTGCTTTATCGGTGCAGGCGCCAAGTAGTCAGTCACTGTGACTCGCAAGATACATTCCGTCAGAGGCAAGCCGCTCTGGAGATAGTTTATTATTAACGCTAACTAAGCCCTCGCCGTGCACCGCGCGTCTGTCAAGGTACACGTGTAAGCGTACCTCGCGACGGTGCGAGATCATTGCAGGATCGCGCAGATTAATTATCGCCGCGTCATCGCACGCGCGGTTCTCCTCGCGTCCGAAGCTGGCGAGGGCCGTGGCGGGATGAGGGGAGAAACGAATTTGGGAATTGCCATCGGTGGCGTAGGGATCAACGAATCTCCAGTCTCTCCGCTTTCGACGATCCCGAGAGCGGCAGTTTCCACAGCTGCGCGATGACATGGTTCAACTGGAAAGGACAACGAGGAGATCGTTTCATCGATCTCCGAGATCTCAAATTCCGAATATGATCTCCTCTCGAATCTCGTTGCTTCGCGAGGAGAGGGATCAATCTACACAGCCGATAATTCGGGATACGGCGCTTCACGTGTCGAGCGATGCGTCTCGCTCGAGAGCCGTTACCAAAAATAGGGTGTCTCGGGCAAATAATAAAACGTTGCTCCTGCCTCGGTGATCTCGCCGGTTATTTTTATTGGAGATCATTTTTAGGGTCTAAAAAGGGCGGATAGCCCGAGGCTACGGCCGCGAAAACCGGCCTGGGATGCGATCACCGAAAGCAAACTTCATCGCTGCGCGTGCGCGTGCGTGCGCGAGAGGAGGCCCGATCGCAGCCGCGGGGCTGAATTCCCCGATGCGAACGCGTAATTCACTGGGTCGAGGTCGTTACTCGATCGAAATCGATGCACCGGGCGATCGGTCGCGTTCGTTGCGATCCCCGGAATGCAGGGAGACGCGACGCTAATTGCAACGCGATCCCGAAATAGTGCGCCGCAGCCCGAGAAAGCTCCGACTTGTCGAGTGCGCTTCTCGAAGCGAACTCGCGAGAGACCAGAGTCTCTCTCGGAGGATGATCGAAAATGGGAAGCGCGAATGCAAGAATGGTAGAAGCGTGCGGCAGCTACGGATCGCCCGATGAAAAATCTCGACGTCTAAAAGTTAGAAGCGCCGAGAGATAAGCTGAAGCACTCATCCCGCCATGTGCAACGCGTCTTTCTACCTCGCCAACACGCCGCCGGAATGGATACGCCTATTATCGCTCGCGAGATTGCGAGAGCAATTTATAGTATCATCCGAGAATACCGGTCCGTGAACGTCGCACTTCCGGTCAAGGAAATGCGAATTGGCGATTTCGTCTCGTTCGTGCGAGCTCAGCGCGAGCGATTCCGCTTGTCCGATCGATGAAGAGGACGGTCGCGGATCGCGGACCTAGACTCACGCCGCGTTACAGATCTCGAATCTGTAATCCGCGCGCATCCCGATAATCTCTCCGGTTCACCCACGCTGGCAGGCTGCGCACGCTAAACGCGTTTATTTCAGCGGCGCACGATTCAGCTCTCTCTCTCTCTCTCTCTCTCTCTCTCTCTCTCTCTCTCTCTCTCTCTCTCTCTCTCTCTCTCTCTCTCTCCCTCTTTCTCTCTCTTTCTCGTCTCCTCCCGCTTGCCGCAATGTTGCTCTCAGTGGCAGGCCTCAATTTGCCGTAATTATTATGTTTATCTTCCTCATTCACTTAAGTCCGCGCACCGACTTCGGACCGAGCCGGTCCGCTCCGCTCGGTTCGGTGCGGCGGTACCGAAACGCGGCTGTAACGCGCCGCTTCCGCTGCATGCTCGCATCTTTCCTCAGCTTATTCAATCGAATCGGACTACCTAGCTGTAGCCGTAACCGCAATTACGATCGTGGGAGATCTGTCTCGTGCGAACTTTGACGTCCCGAACGAAACGCGAGCAAGAAGCGAGCGATGTGCGAGTTTTTGTGAAATAATTGCAAGGCAGCGCGCGCGGCGCGCGAAGCGAGATCGAGACCGTGCTCGCGCCGTGACGAAACCATAAGCAGGAGAGAAATGCGAGATGGAATCTGCAAGGAGAGGCGTTAGCAGCTAGCTGCGTCCGCTAGCTGCGTAACGTGCGTGCACAGCCACGCGCCGATCGTTACATCGTGGAAAGGCTGATTTTACCGGCGGTCCGCTGACGTGTCAAATCCAATTTGCGTGATCCCTTTCCCTCGGGAACGACACGAAATCTCCGTGACGGCCGGCAATTTGCAGCGCGAGTCGGCGGAGCCGACGAGCGTGAGAAGCGAGTCGCGGAATGTTGCACCTAGGAGGAAGCTAACGCGACTCTGCGCGCTTCCCGATCGCCCGCTCAGCCACGGCGTGTGCGCAGCACACGCGTTAACCGTTTCATAAAATCCACCTGGGGCGTTACAACTTTATCCGATCGGACTGGAAACGACGTCGCGACGTCGTCCGACCACGCGCGAGGAACCGATCATCGGGCTTGGCGAGAACGCGCGTTAGCGCGTTAGCGCGCCGCGCCAATTTGTCAAACGCAATTTGCGTGATCCCTCTTCATCGACGCGGAAACGACGCGGAATCGGCTCGGACGGCGGCGGTAGCCGGCCCGATAATTTACGGTTTCTGTCACGGATACTGCCGCGAAGCTGTATGGCGTGCGATAATGAAAGGAGCTTCTGCTCCTCCACGCGAGCGATTCCTTGCTTCGGCGGAACGATCGGCGGAGGCTGAATGGACCGAAATAACGACGCTTCGCCTGCCGAGAGAAGAAGTCATCTCCCGCTACGTGCCGTCGTCGCGCATACCACCCGTAAAGATGGCGTGGCCCTCGGATCGAGCCACGCGCCCCGATGCCCCGCGCGCATTTCTCAAAGTCAGAAAAAGGCGAGTACTCTTCTCGGTACGACTGGCCCCCGGCTTCCCGGTACTCCGGGACGTCGGTCCATCCAGCATCCACCGCCGAGCTCGCCCGCGCGGAGTTAGCGCGAACGGATTGTTTCTGCGACCGCCTTGCGAAGGCCTTTAGGAAAGTGTAAAGAGAGTCTGAAGCGAGAAAGAGGAAGGGAGAAGGGCGAGGGAATAGAGAGAAAGAGGGAATGACAAAGTAACTCTGCCGAGGCCGGGATAGGACGCGAGGAAGCGGGAAGGAGCGAGGATGAAGCGAAAGATGAGCGTGGGGTTACAACGGAGAGGAGAAAGGAGGAAGGAGTTGGAGAGAAGAGAAGAGGAGGAGATGGAGGAGGAGGAGGAGGAGGAGTAAGAAGAGGAGGACGAAGAAGTTAAGATGGTCCAGCGCAGGCAGCATCACCACCGCAGCCGGAGGTGATGACCTGCTCAAGGCCACCCGCTCCCAACCTCTCGGACCGAAGAGGAGAACCACTCTTCTTATTTCTCCTTGCTCCCTTTTCTCTCTTTTGACTCCTTGCATCTCGCGCTCCTTCTCCCTCCTGCCTCCTCCCCTCTGCCTCTTTCCCTTTCTCGCTCGGTCGGTTTCCGTGCATCTGCCTTTCTTGGGCTCGCTGAACTCCGCGCGAACTTGGCCCTCCTCCTCCTCCTCCTCCTCCTCCTCCTCCTCTCCGCCCTACCCCGTTTTCTCGAAGAATGGTTGACAATTGCAAAAAATATTACAGAGATACGGATGGAATACGGTCCCGGGAGACCGCACAATCGTTCCTAACTACGACTTTTTCGACGGGACTCCAAGTTAATTACAAGCTAGCATACAGCAGATGACGTACCATAAATTTTTAGCCTCCATTTCCAGCCTTCCAGGCTTCCTGCTTTCATCCGGCGTTGTGTACAATACAACGCCGAAGGAAAATTTTTCGCCATTTTCGCCTTACCGCTAACGGTCGTGCGTACCGCGCGCGCGTGTCGTTCCTCTTTACGAGCGCGTAAACCCGCATCCAGATGCCGACGAGGAAGAAAATTCGAACAAAACTGGCGACGCGTCGCGATCGCACGGCAAGGGGAAGAAGGAAAAGAGATCCACAGCGTAATCCACAGTAAGAAGTCGTAAAACGATCGAGATCGCGCGGCTAATCCGCTCGCCAGCGCGATACTGCTAGTCGCGCCGAAGAATGCGGCGCATCATCGAGCGGCGGCGGCGGCGGCGCCGAATTAAAAAAAGGACGAGAGAGAGAGAGAGAGAGAGAGAGAGAGAGAGAGAGAGAGGGAGAGAGGGAGGGAGGGAAGAAAAACAGAAAATCTCGACTCCCCTTATTTATCCTATCCTATCCGATTAATTCGATCGGCCGTTCTTTCGCAAGCGCGAGATGATCCGCGGGCGCGCGCGCGCGCGCGCGCGAATTACAGGTCTCCGGCGAGACGAGGTTTCCCATATCGCGGCGAAATTTATTAGAGCGAGATTATTGCTCGCGGCGCAATAAACGTCGCGCAGGCCTGGGACGATTACGCAATTTTCGAAGGGAGATTTCGCCGGCGCTGCCACGACGATGCGAGCGGCTCCGCGCTCGATGCACGCACACTGGTCGACGTATCCGATGCTCAATGAGCGCGGGTCAACTGGAGTCAACGGTGCAGCTGTGTCCACCGACGACGAACTGTTACCTCGATTCATTATCAGTGGCCTCTTTGTGCACGCCTCTTGTTTCGACTACGACTCCGCCAGGCCGGCCGCCGTTTCAACTCCTCTTAATTGATAGGTCAGGCCTGTGCGTAGTCCAGTTCCGCCGACATGTCCGCGGATACGCGGCGGACGATTCATAAGAATGAGAGAATCCGCTCCCACGCGCGAGTTACACGCGCGAGTTCCTCAGAGCTCGCTGCCTCGCTGCGTTTCCGACTCGCGATCGCGTTGGTCGCGGCCAACTCCGAGCGTAGCCTTTCGCGCGGAGGCAGCAGCCGGTGTTTAAAGGTTGATACGGCAACCACTCGGACACGAGCGTACGATAAATAATGGTACACGCGCATTGGTTGCAGCGCGAGATGACGAGGCAGAGCGCGTGAGCAGGATTGCGGAATACACGGACGGGGAGAGCAAGAATCCGAACAAAGGTAAGAGAAAAGGAGCACGAGGGATGTATGAGAGATATCCGTTAGTCGAGCGAGCGCGTTCGGCGCCGTGGAAGCCGTAAGAAGGCGCGACTTTTCCGCACGATCGGCGAACAATGCGCGAGCGTAAAGAACGCTCGTCGCATATACGATCAGCGTATTGCTTTCGCGAGCGATCTTATCGCGGGGACATTAAGATATGACTCGGCGATTTCGACAATAGCCGCTGTTGCGCTCGGCCGTGCAGCGGCCCGTGGACCACTCGCTATTCATCGCGATGATAATTCCGGGTTACGACGACCCGTCAAAGTCACTCCTCGTCAAACGAATCGAAAATGTCAGACGGACACGCGATGACTCGCCCCGCGCGGTCAGCGCGCCGGATCGACCGATCTTGCTCCTCCGACGATATCGCTATCGATCCGGCACCGTCCTTTGCCACGGTGAAAGTCCGCGAGAATTCGTCTCCGATCGATCGCGCGATGCGAACTTCACATTGAGATCCTCGCGACGTGTCACGATCCCGCTCGAAGGCGGCAAACGCCGGCCAGCGAGCATCTCACGTTGCCTCGTAAAACGGCAAACGAGCAACGGCGATCGTGCCGTTGTCCGGATGCCGCGGCGATTTTTAATCAAACGGAAGGAAGCATATCAAATTTATAATTTACGCTCGACTCGAGTAACCGATCGAGTAATCTAGCTGACTGTTTTCCGCGACAGCAACCAGATCAGAGAATCGAGAAACGTGCCGAGCGGGACGACCATCATCGTCCATCTTTGTTTCATTCTCCTCCGCGGATGCGGATCGAGAGATCTCGGCGGAGACGAGGAGGAAATTTCGCCTTCTTCTTCTTTTCCGCCTCGCGAGCGAGCATCGGCGAGGAAACGACAAACGATCGATCGCTACCGCTCTTTTTCCATCTCCATAAAAAATTGATTGGATAAGATTCTCGCAAAATGATTCGCTTCCTCGTTTTTTTTTTACGCTCCCACGGAGGCACGAGCCTCCCAGTCGACGACGACGAAGCCGTCACCGTCATCGTCGCCTCTCGAGGCACGTACACATCGGGCCGGCAGCCCGGCATTTCATGCCAATGTTTCCGCATTCTGGAATCTTATTTCCAAACGGGAAATATTCGCCGGCTAAGCGGCATAGCGGCAAAAATATGCCGCCGACTGCTCACGCCGTGTCAAATCCTCTCGCGAAATCACGCGCGCGCGCGCGCGCGCGCGCGGGCGCCAGACGCCGCGCCGCGCCGCGCCACGCCGTGTCGAGATTTTATGGTCTGCGACTCGGCTGCGTGTACTAGGTAGTCAAAGATTCGTCGAGGGTATCGCAGAACCGATTTCATCGTGGATAGATTTTAATCGCCGTCGCGATGCGGTACTTCCGCGACGTAAAGTTATTTTATTTCTGCGAGAGCCGACGCGATCGGCTGCGTGTTTCGTCACGCGGGCACTGCAGGAGCCGATTTCATCCTCGGAGGAGCGATCTGCGGGCTTCCGACGAGAGGCTCATCCAGAGCGATATCCCTCTGGGATGCAGAAAGTGCAGAATTAATCCCGAGACGTTCCATGAATCTCGCGACGCGTCTTTTTTTCACCGATCGCAACGGCGCCGAGGTGAAACCCGACGACAAGGTAGAGACATAGGAAGCTGATGCAAGACGTGAATCAGAGTGCGAGATTACCGCGAGCGAAACGTCGCCGTTTCGCAAGCGAGCAACCGGGAATCGGCCGCGTGTTTCGAGCCTTATCGGAGGCGGACGCGAGTCACGCTTCGAGTTCGGATTATCCAATATTTGCGCGTTCGTTATTATCACGCCGGCCGCTGTCGGATACTTTTTGTCGTCGTCGTCGTCGTCGTCGTCGTCGTCGTCGTCGTCGTCGACGTCGTCGTCGAGAGTGGGGAAAACTCGCTCGAAGAAATCAAAGTGCAGTCGCGCGGGATAATCGCTTACCAACGCCATTAATATCAACGCGAGCCTTCACGCGACGACGATCCGGCAAATCTCGATGACGAAACGCAGACGGGGAACGAATACGAGATCGCACCGCGGCTCTGGATAAATCTTCGGTTGATACCGGTTCGCGGCTTAAGCCGCGGAAAGGAGGATCGCTTTTCGGAAATACGAGGCGACCGGAGCAAACGTATATATACTGCGAGACACGTGACACGTCTTGCACGATCTTGTCGCGCGATCTGCTCGATAAGTCCCGTCACGTTTCATACTCGAGGATCGCTCCCGCGATCTGCGCGGGTCTACGGGGGAGGCGTCGCTGCGACTTGACGTCGCGAGCGCACTCGATTACGTCGATTAAGGGGCACAGGGCGGGGACCATCGATCGTTACGAGCGCTAAAGAGGTAAACGATTAATAATCCCACGCTGTGCGAGCGCTCCCACATTCCCGGAGTACATTGACGCAACACGCGCGATTCGGATCTCCGTGCCAAGGACAGGCGGCTTTCAGCGATGGCATTGATTTCAGCTAGCTAGCACCGCCTGTCGCCTTTCTTTCCCGAAACGAAGCGAAGAAAGCCGACCGACCGTTGCGACACACGCGCGATCCCTCATGGTCGGGGACCATACGCATAATGACGTAATTTACGGCTGCAATTTGCATGGGGCAAGCATCATTGGCGAACCGGGACGCCGGCGTACGAGCCAAGCATCCGCATCCGTAACAAGACTCGTCGTGCTCGCGAGCAAACGTCGACGGTTGCATCCTCGTGATCGTTCGATCATCGACGCGTCGATCCTTTGATCGTCAAGTATCCCGCCAATTCTCCCGGCGGCAGAAAGAAAAGACGAGTCAAGTGTACGGCTTAATTTCTTGCTTTTGATATCGACTCGCCAGTCGCACTTGAGTGGCTTAAGATCGTCGAGAGTGACGAAACGACTGATCGTCGTCGTGATCCTCCCCTTGTGAAAATTTGACAATTTTGCATTCCACCCGGAAACGACAGATTAATCGATATCCGATATGCGAGATGAGATTCACGCCGCGACTCACGCCACGTTTCGATGATGATGCGTTGCATTCGCATTTATATCTGGTGGCTTAATTCGTATCTGCCGAGCGTCAGCGCGTGTCGATGACTCATAGTAGCGTTGATTTCTTTTGTATTCTTTCTCGCTGAATCTGATTCCACCGTGAATCTTCCACCCTGGCCGCATCGATGAATCACATCATCGCCCATGAGATTACGAGGCGGCGTAACAAGGCGATGGCGTGACAAGATCGTCGGTTCGACCTCAAAGCCGATTACGTCTCGTAGCGGTACATCCGCAGACATAGATCTTCCGGTTTGCGGAACGGCCGGCCGTTTCCCTTCGTTGACACATTCCGCGGGATGAATCGACTCGCGAATCGCTCGGCTCGCGCATCCCGAAGAGCTCGAGTCCGTGAGAAGAATCGAGGGAGGAACCCGTTGGTCGCGCGGGGACGAGGGCGGGCTGATCTGTGGTATAGACGATAGACGCAAGCGGTGGAATTTCATGCGAATTTCGGCAGAATGCCGAAAACACGGCACACGCTGGACAACGCGAGGCTATCCCTTCTCTCGTGCACGAGAACGAGCAATGATGTCGGTGGTGAGCGCGGAAGCTGGCCTCGGCGAGCAATGTCGCCCAGTCTGGCGACAACCTTCTTGCCGGCGCAACCGGCAGAAACTCCTGCCGTTGTTTTCTGCTTCGAGACGGCGATACATTAACGTTCTTCTCGGAATCGTTACCTGACCGAGCGGGGTTCAGGCCTGGGGCAAAACGCGCGACGGACTTCTTCCACGTGAAAGTCTGCCATAACCGCGAGTTGAGTTATGTACGTTTCGATGATTAAAATTAATTGCCTTGCCAGTTTAATGCTCGCAAAATGCCCGCGCGTATCCGCGTCGCAGTCCTGGACGTTGTGCACGGAGTAGTGTATAATCAGGTATATACCATCTCCGAAAGTATATTACTCGCTGACCGATCGGCGATCGCTCGAAAACGCTCGCGTCGTTTATTTTCCCATCTACTTTCGTCGTTTCCCCGATAATTCCCCGAAGATAACACATTTGAGAGAGAGAGAGAGAGAGAGAGAGAGAGAGAGAGAGAGAGAGAGATAGCGTGTCTTAATTTATGTATCGCTTAACCTGACTGCTTACAATGATAACATGATAATTATAGCTCCGGCAACGAGACAAATATTTGCCAGGCGCAGGTGGGAAATTCGTTGGAGCGCGAATGATGACGTTTGACATTTGCGACGAGTTTCCATTCTTCTTTTTCTCTTTCTTTTTCTCTCTCTTCTTTTTCCCCCCTTTTTCCTTCCTTCCTTCCTTCCTTCCTTCCTTCCTTCCTTCCTTCCTTCCTTCCTTCCCCCCGCCCCCCGTTACTCGCGTCACCGCGGCGAGACCGCCCGAGAGCATCGTCTCCCGATCTCTCGATTCATTCGGGGATTCGATCTCCCCCCGCGGGACGGGGTGAGGAGGGATTCGGATAACAGCTGCATGCAGCAACCGTGACAAAGTGCGCGCGCGCGCGCGACATACAGAGCGACGACACGCGGCATGCCTGATACCGGTACAAATATGGTGCGATCGTCCGGACACACGTCGCATCGAAAAACACAAGGGGGAGGGCAGCGCAAAAGTCGCATCTGCCGCGCGTGCATACGTATCGGCGATTAGTTTACACCGGCAGAGCCGCGCTATGCCAGGAATGTTAATCGGGAGTTAGCGCGGCGCGCTTTATCCGTTGAATTAAAGTTAGCCGGGATCTCTCGGGGTGCGACGTCCAGGTCCGCGAGTCCTCGGCATGGGACAACGACGAGTCGTAATTTCAGCGGGACGAGTGCGTCGCTCGAAAGGTCCACTTGGCTATCCCCGATAATAACGTTGGCGCATAACGAGAGGATTCGAAGAAGCGAGACTCTACATTCCGATATCCATCACGCTGCGCGCCGTACCGTCGTACCGTTAACGACGTCGTAAGCCATTCGATTTAAATACCTGTGTGTTTGGAATAGATAGCGCCTATGCAAATGTTTTATCAGTAGGCGAGCGCTTAGAATGTAGAAATCCTTGGCATCTGTGGCGCGGGCCGCGCCGATCGGTCGGCGCCTTCTAATGGCAGTGGCCGGCAAATTTGGAGCAAATCTCGATCGAGCGCGCGGACTCGCGCGCGCGTATGGTTATAGCAAAGATTTCGGCTCGCAAAGATCGCGGAAAAACCACCAGATGATGTCAGCTTGCCGAACGACAATTCATCGCGATGTGTAATGTCGATACGTGCGCGATGAATCATTCAGCGAGCGGTTTGCTCGCTCTTGCCGTTTGCTCGATCGCCGCCGATATTCTCGTCGATGCGACACCGCACCTCGCCGAGCGAGACGGCACCTCGCGATGGCGAGATAGAAAAAGGATGGAAAAAAAGGAATGCATCGTTGCATCGTTGGAGCGGGAAAGCGAAACGCGTGCGGGTAGAAATAGATATTTACGAAGCAGGTATCCTCCCTCGATGGGATTGGTCGGTCGATCTCTTTTTATCGGAGCAATGTCGGAGCGTGAACGTAAGGTGAAACCGAATTTCAGTATTTGGCCGAGCGACGCGAGAATAGCTAGCCGAATTCCATCGACGTCGGGGCTTACCTTGAATCGGTTACCTTATCAGAAAACGAAACAGACGCTCTATGTAAACGATACACGAGCTTGTCGAGCGCGTAATGAAAACGGTACGGTACGGTAACGGTTGGACTTTGTTATCTTCCAGTTTGTAACGCGTTAGGGAAACGAGTTGCGGAAACGACGGAACACTTTCGGCCATCCCTCTCGGCCGTCTCCGATCTATTTTCCATCGCGGATAATCGACGGACAATTGCCGTTGCAGATACGGTAAATGGTAGGATGGAAAACTGCGAGGGCGGTCAACGCCTGCCCCCGGACGGGGACGAATTCCCAACGACTTATCAGGAATTTGGCAGCAGCAACGGCGGCGGCGGCAGCAGCAGCAGCAGCGGCAACCAGCCACCGTACAGATACATCACCGCGACGAGAACAGCGACGATGACCGCGAATGGCGGCGGATTGTGCGGAAACGAAAGCGAGCCGTTCCGCGTTAGCGAGAGTCTCAAGACACTCGCCAACAACGACAGCAACGTTGTCGGTTCGAGAAGCATCGTTCTGCCCGACAGTAAGATGACGCTGACGAGCACTGAGAACGTGAGGCAGGATATCAACAAAGTCGCCTTGACAAATATGGAGAACGCTCGCTCGAGGATCGGCAAGACTGCCGCTCCGGCCAGCATGGATAATGCATGCCAGGACGCGAAATCCTCCGAGATCACCAACGAAACCGAGAGAAAACCGTCTTATCAGACTTCGGAGGGCGTCGCGAAGAAAAATGCCCCCATCGCCGCTGCTGCGAGCTCGCCCTATCCTTGTCAGCCGGCCAGCAGCAATTTAATGATGACCGAGAAGAAAATGGAAATTGCCGGATATTATCACAAGGACGTGATAACGATCGACCAAGTGCCAAGCCACGCGGAAAAGGACATGCCCGTTGATACGCCGCCGCCTCTACCATTGACAGGTATTCATTTGCCTTCGGATTAAACTTGCCTTCTCCTTCTCTCTCTCTCTCTCTCTCTCTCTCTCTCTCTCTCTCTCTCTCTCTCTCTCTCTCTCTCTCTCTCTGTCCTCGTTTATTTTTTTCTCGAGACGAGCTGGCATATTGCGAATACCGTTATTAGATTATTAAATTCGGATCGAGTCGATATACCCTCGACGAAATCGATTTGCCCTCTTTTTAATGTCACCTCGACTGCACGTTTTTGCGAAACCCTTGTTCCCCCTTGCTCCGTGCCTTCATGTTTTTTTACAAACCACGTCTTGTTACCTAGGTCCGCCCAAGATGGAGCAAGCGGCTTTGCACGCCAGAAATGTTCCGATAGAATTGCCACAAAGAAAGTTCTCTCTGAACGGCGATCTTTGGAGGCAGGACGACAAGTCGGAGCGGTCTGTCCGAGACAAGATTGCCATGTTCTCGTCTCAGAGTAATCTCGACGCGCCCTTATTTCCCAACGCTATAACGGCCACTGCTGTCGCAACGAGCAACGGCAAACGCCTATCCAAGTACAAATCGTCCGAGGACGTTTGCTACGACGATAAGAGCAACGGATCAAAGGATCGGCCGTCCTTCTTCGCCGACAGAACGCAGAGCTCTTTCGATCTTACGGATTCGGCCAGAGCCACGACGGATTCCGCCAAGAGATACAACCAGAGAACACCGAGTCTGCCCGTTCAGCCGGCTCTTCCGAGTCCAACCGCGCGTCTTCCGACAAGGATGCCACCGACAATCTCACCGAAAATCACGTCGCTGCCCAGTCCTGCCTACGGCAAGCAGATCTTCCCAAGCACCAAGAACTATACAAACGCCATCGAAAGCGGCAATTTGCAGAACGCAATCGCCTATTCGAATACCATCGCGAGTGGCAGCAGTAGCAACGGTGCTACCGTCAAGACGATGAGCACGCCTTCGCTAACGCGCGCTACAAGTTTCTCGGGTTCAACGCCTTTCGCTCAGGATCGAAATTCCTTGACCGACTCGGTTGGTAATAATCTGCAGATCTCGAGAACGAATTCCCTGGCGTCCACGTTTAGACGTCCCGGGGAAGACGCGAGAAGAAGCAGCCTGAACCAGCTGATCGAACAGAGGCGGAAATCGATATCGAAACTGCGCGGCCTCGTTATTCCGGAGAGAGATGCGGTGCCGATCGACCAGCCCATCGTCGATCTGCCGGAAATCAAGTCGCGGGATTCGATACTGCTGCATCAGGTAAGACTCAAAGACTCGCGAAAGACATGTGAGCAACTCTGAGCTTTCATGGAACGAACGCGCCGTGGAAAAATAAAAATAAAAATGCTTCTTTCCCTCTGCACGCAGATACCAAAGGCGAACATTCAGGACAAGTGGGGATCTCAGAGCTCCTTGGCCAGCAACGCCAGCTCGGCGAGCCAGTCCTTGAAAGCGACAACGTCCTTCAAGATGCCGGCACCTCAGATACACTCCAAGTACTCCCCGGCTTTCAAGAGGAAATCTCTCGCGGTCTACAATACATCCCTGACCACGAATTCCTCGATAAATGGCAGCTGCATCAAGAATTGCCAGTCGACCGCAACGCCCACCTTCTCCGAGCCGCCGAAAAGTCTGGAGAGTATCTGCAGCCCGACGAGAAGCGATTACAGTTTCGAGTTCGCGTCGACGACCAGCTCGCCGGATGGCTCGCGCACCAGACCGAAAATGTTGCAGAGGAAGGCTCGTTTGGATTACGACGATTCCGACAACGATTCGGCAGTGAGCAGTTCCCAGAGCAGCATATCGCGCGGCTTCAGTCCGCCAATGTCTCCGGTACCATCGGAAAGATCCACCGTATCCTCGGAGAGATCGTACGTTTCCACAGAACTGTCATATCATCGTCGATCTCTGATCGCGGAGACTTTGACCAGAAGTTCAAAGGACGCGAGAGATCCGATCGGTGAACCCGACAAGGATCAACTCGGCTCTCGAATTCTCGCGGAACGGACGTACATAAGCGAGAGGTCACCGTCCAGCAGCAGCAGTTCGAATCCGCGCTCGCCGCAACCAAACGACCTCGCAGCCTCGAGGAACTCGCAGATCCCTCAGAGGCAGCTGAGACGATCCAACAGCACCGACACGACCTGCAGCACGTCCTCGACACTGACCTCGGGATCCCAGGCCAGCGCCGAATCCCTCTCGCGAAGAGTACTGAAACCACAAAGCGTGGAGGCGATAAATCGGAAGAACATCCTGGCGAGCGCTCGATGCCGAAGCGGTCGAGATCTGAACGGTTCGCCATTGATCCAGCGAAAGTTCTCGGATGATACCGAGGATACCGCGCGAGCTATCGAAAACGGCAACGCTATTCATCAGTTCGGAGCCAATAGCTCGGCGGGGCGTGATCTCGCGAGCAAGCAGGAGATTAAGATCGCATACATCGAAGTCGCCGATCCCTTCGCAGCGGAGGAAAATTTTCTCAAGAAGGAGGAAGAGCCTAAGCTGCCGCCCAAGAGAAGCGTACTGCCGCCGATTGTTAGACCGCCCAAATCCGAGATGCTAGAACCGTCCAACGATCTTAAAATGTGGGTCCGAGCAGAGGCGAGATCCCTCACGCGGTCCGTGGAGGAGAAATATTCCGATGAGCGCCGCTCGACGCCGAAGAATCCATCGGTCCAAAACCTGGAGAGAATCACCATGATTCGTCCAACGAGAAACAATCGCGGTGCCATGTTCGATGAATCAATGCTCAATAACGCTGCTTTAGCCTCGAAGAACAGAAACGTGATGGGAGAAACTAAGAACGCGACGGAGACGTCGAAGCCGCCGAGCAGAGCGAGTCTAACTCCCAGAAAGAGCATCCAGGAGGATCAAAACGATCTCTTGACGATTCTGACGACCAAGAGTCGGTCTCGATCGGCTATACACGTCGACGAGGGAACCTTCGGTAGATCAAAGAGTCAGATGAGCCTCGAGGACATACTGGGCGCCAAGGCAGACTCGAGATTGCTCCGCGCGCAAAGCACGGAATCGAGAATCGAGAAGAACGGCACGCTGATGTCAACTTCACCGGTGAAAGCTACGTGGGAGCCGAAGGAAAGTCGATACGGTAGAAGAAGCTTCGCCGCCTCGAACGAATCGATGTGGTCGGAGGACCGACCTTTCGTCTCGAAGATACCCACTCTGGGGAAAGCCAAGATGCTCGACAGCGGCGACGAGATGCCGGAGACGGTCGAGAAGGTCGAGAAGAACTCGACGTCCAAGATTCCGACGTCGCGCGGCTTGAATCGACGTAGCGCCAGTGTAACGGATATGAAGAGAGCCCTGGAGAAGGTAGACGCGAGTCCCGGCCACTTGCGCGAGCAGAACGTCAGCGGGGCACACAATCGGTTCCCGAGTCTGGACAGCAGCGTGGACGAGAACACCGGAACGGAAACGGACACTGACAGATGCTGCGGCGAGCAATTCGGCAGCATCAGCTCGTTGGCCAGCAGCACCAGCTTAATCTCGCAGCAGGAGCTGGCGCAACTCGTGGAGGAGGCGAGTTTGGAGGAAGTGCGTGGCGCGCACGATGTTATAGTCGTTCTGCTGCACAAGGAGAACCCGACCGGCAGCATCGGCATCACTTTGGCTGGTGGCGCGGACTGCGAGGTGAAGGAGATCACGATTCATCGGGTGCTCACGCACTCGATCGCCGACAAGGACGGCCGGGTGCAGAGAGGCGACAGGATTCTCAGTATAAACGGACGGAGCACCCGAGGTCTCACGCATAGAGAGAGCATGGCGGTATTGAAGCAGCCGAGGTCGGAGGTCGTATTGGTCGTGTCGAGGGCCAGGATGGAGGACGGCTGCAAGCTGAGATCGCGAACCGCCAGTGTCGAAACCATCGTCGAGGGTAAGAGGGTGTTTCCTATTTTCCATTTCCATCTGGCTGGATTTTAGCTGTCCATCCAATGATATCTAACGAGGAAATCTCTTTTCCAGGACCAGAGACGAATGGAACGGCGGAGGACACGGCATGGGGACCACCAGCGACCGTGGCGGTCTACAAGGACGGAGCTGGTCTGGGATTCAGTCTGGAAGGCGGTAGAGACAGTCCGCTCGGGGACAGACCTCTGATCATCAAGAAGATATTCACCGGTACGTTCGCGATAATCATCGTTTCTGTAACATTGCTGTAACATTGAGCATCTAGACACTTGACATTTGACACGTTCGATGCCTGATGAGATTATCGTAAATCGAAATATAACTTGCTCTTTGATAAGGAGGCGCTGCCGAGAAGACTGGTGCCTTGAAAGCCGGCGACCAATTACTCGAAGTGAACGGTAACGACGTGACGCGAATGTCGAGGATAGAAGCGTGGTCTTTGATGAAGAAGCTACACGATGGTGAAGTGAGTCTCCTAGTCAGGCATCCTGCCACCAAGTCCTCGTGAGGAGAGCAGAAAATTGTCCGATTCTAGGATGCAGAGTGCAGACAGAGTGCAGGAATGTGCCAAGCAAGTGAACGTTTGTTCTTCGAGTGATCTTTCGATTTATTTGTATTCGTTAAGTAGTGGTTAATGAAGCGCTTCGACTCTTTTGTTCGAAAAATTTTATAGCCGAGTCACGCGAAACGCCGTTGTATTCAATCTGCGAATTTGAATAAGATCTACGCGTAGATCAGTTGGGATATCGCTTCGTAAGTAAAAATCAAAAATTATCATCGACTTCGGAAAGATGATCTACGATATTCATCGGAGCAATGATCGGATAATAATTGATTATATGGATATAATGTGTACACGCCGCCAATTTAGTCATTCGTTGTAGATTCACTTTACATATAGGCGAATTATCAATTAACGAGAAAGTAAGACAAAATCCTACAATTTGCTAATTTATTTCGCGTTCCGATCAGGCGTCTCGCCTGTGATGTGTTACAGCGAGTGTAAAACTGTAAAATCGTGAATAACGGTAAATAAGTGCTTTTAAAATTTTGTAAATTTGCGATATAATGTAACGACCTATGTAACGACGTACGTCGATTGTATATTTTCGTAAAGTTCGCGACGAGAAAATGGGATTTAGCGGCTACCAGTTTTTTTCGAATTCTCGAATCGACGATTCAAGAACTGCGATCGAACTCGCGGCGTCCTAGTGGCGACGGAGTGAATCGACGGTTAGGAAGATTACTACACTGGCAGTTAGGAAGATTTTATGGAGAAGCGGCGATAGGGAGCGCCTTAGATATACGCCATACGCGATGGAACGTAACGTTAATGAAATGGAATAGATGGACATGTGTCGATTAATCGTTTCAAGCAACAGCGTCCTTCGATTACGCGACATATAATTTTATAGTGCCGGCCGTGCAGTAATAGTTTGGGTTAAGCATTTGCGACAGGCAAATAGAATAGACACATAATTAAGATATGAGCCTGATTGTATAGATCGCCGACGTTTTAGCGTAATCATCCCGTCGCGCCTCGTTACAATGGTTCCTGTAAATTAATTGTTTACTTTAGGATACGAACGTTAGCACGCCTCCGCGGATAAAGCCCGATACGCATGACGTGACGTCACGCATCACGCAGCCTCTAGTGACGCGGCAGACGCGCCTCGATTCTCAAACTTTTAACCGCAATGAAGTCGCGCGCGAATGGCCGCGAATCTTGGCGGAAATGCCCGAAGATGTACTCGAAAGTAAAATGCGTTACAGCAGAGATCGCCGATTCGGAAATTTTGCAAACCGAATCGCACGAACTGACGTCCGACGAGTTTTATTATTTTATTACAATTAGTTCGGCGCAGCTTCCGCTCGGTAATCTTCACGGATCTTACGATCGGCAGCGATATTACGACATTACAGTTGTTTGCGGCGATTCCACATCGGTGTTTCCACACGAAACATTCGCGGCGAACTATGCCGATCGCATGAAATTCTCGTTTCCCGAACGAGGCGCATGATTCTCGCGTGCAACTAATTTCAAGGCACATATAACAGGACAGAGAGTAGGATTCGGATAAAATCGCTTACCCAGAGAACAGAATCGGGAACGAGAGGGATAAAATGGCGAACGATCGTTCCGGCTTGTGGGATTTAGTGCTTCTTTTAGTCTTGCACTTTATTTCTTCGACTCCACTCTTCGTCAATCCGTGATACTTCCGTTAACATTGTCAAGTAACGATAGAATTTTGGTGAAAAATCTGAAGCTTGAAACGTACGCGACGATAAGAAAACGACACTTGCATGGACGCGCGTTCGCCCGCGGCAAGCGAACTTTTCAAACTAACCGTTAATCGCCGCGTACGATGCGAAGTGCGCGCTAATAAGACGGAGCTGAATTCAAATTCAAATTCAAATTCAAACTTTGATTTGAATTCATTACGTGCACGTGCGAGTTACATTTAAATTAATTCAAATTCAAATTCTGATTTAACAACTATACTTGATGTAAATCCGTCTTGTTACGGTTAACTTGGAATTGCGAATTGCATTAGTATTAGCATAAACGATATTTGTCTTTTCAAATTTCGATTTCTATAATATCGATATCTATAACCCGTTCTCTTATATTATTGCATTTATGATTATTAATTACTAATAATGTTATAATGTGAATTGACGCTTGATTAATCGTTAATTTAATCCCAGTTATATCATAGAAGTTATAAATTGCGCCAAGTTAAGGAAAAAGTGTCATATAATGTAACAGATATTATTAATATGTAAAAAAAAATATATAAATATATATATATGTGTGTGTGTGTGTGCGTGTGCGTGCGTGTGTGTGTGTGTGTGTGTATGTATATGTATATATTGATATATTCAAATGTAATGTTTCGGGATTTGCATTCATTGAAATTTGTGCTGTGATATGTATGAGTGACATGATTTAGCATAAAACGAACAGCTATTGAAAAATTAATCGATAATAATTATCGCTTATCACTTATCTTGAACTATATAAATTCGTTTCAATGTATCAAATTAATTTTTTATGCTTTTTATTATTATTGTTAAATAAATTCATAAATTTTCTTTTTATCGTATACATATGTTCTATATATAAGTCATTGCAAATAAACGAAAGGATGCTTTATGAAATAGCTCTTGCTAAAGATACAGAATTTCTGTAAAACTAAAAACCATGCTTCATAAAGGGGAAGTAAAGTAAAAAGAAGAAGCCGTATTAAAAATCCATCTTATCTCGTAATATTGTAATATTGAAGCAACTTTTCATTCAAAACGATTGTAAACTGAAAAGTTGTTTTCTCTCACGTTTATTACATTAAAATGGCTAAAAATCCCATTATTTGTTTAGTATATTTATTAAATATTATAATTGTACATTAAACGTTTCATAACAACGGATTGTATATATAACAGTCAATACCAGTAGTATTTCTTTGGAACACGATTTTCTTTAATGCCCATTTCGTCCATGATGTCCATTTCGAAAGTTTTTAATGCCGGCTGAAAATAGAAAATAGGTGTATCCTTTATACTTTATCTCATATCTTTACACAAAGAATTTTCGTTGCTAAATTATAAAAGTTACGTACTTCAAAGGTTACTTCCATCACATCTTTCTTGAGTGTATCTTTTGATTGCTCCTTATACAAGGCAGGAGTTTTATAATCTTTTGTCTCCATGGCTGATACAGGAATAGGAATCATTCTGCCAGTTCTCACCGATACGCGCACATGCTGTCCATCCTCGGTGTAGCGCCATTCTATTTTTGTTCCTTGCCTGTTGCAATTGAATTTATATTTCACGCATGTGCATGAAATTATTAATTCAGTCATATTTCATAAAAATCTTCCAAGATTTAAGTCACTTACATATCTGAAGGATCAACCAATTGCACCTGCGTGGTTACTAACAATGGTTGTTCCTTCTGTACGTATATACCAGGAAAATCTTTGCTAGCCATAGTGCGTTCCAACTTTGTGTTGAGTCCTTCTACAATTATCCAATTTCTTTCCTGATAAATCTCTTTTACGATTCCCTGCTTTCCTTTATCTTTCCCCACTAAAATTTCTACCTGTGTTAGATGATAATATAATAATCTGACTATATATCCGACTATATGTTATACTTTGAGATAAGTACCACTAATCAGTAACAATCATTCCATACCCTGTCACCTCGGAAGAAGCTCCAATTCTTAATAGGCTCTACATAAATGTACTCGAATTGCTTACGAGGCGCATTATCACGGTGAAATTCATTAGTCCATGGACGATGTACGGAGAAATTAAATCGTTTTCTTTCTATCGTGCGTGGTAAATAATTTGGCTTGCCACGGGGTGTCTTCCAATAAACCTAATTATATTTTGCAAAAGGATAAATGTTGAAATCAGTAAGAGCCAGCGTGTACTAGCAAGCGTAATGACATTTAATGCACGTATCGTTTTTGTTAGGTTGCAGTTTAAGAATTATGCATACTTGTTGCATAGCGCGTTCTATGTAACGATCTGGTAGATTTGCATATTTCTTTGACCATTCTCCCACTTGCTTCAGTAAAAAACTTCTCATGTTTGCTTCCTTAAAATTGACCGTTTTCAGTTTAACAGGGATACCTCGACATATATCTCTATTATCTGCCAATTGTACGTAAAATATACATAACCAAACCGTACAATCGTATATTTGACCAGGTTGACAACTATGTCATGGAATAAATGCAAATATGATGCGCGCCAAAAACACATTTCAGTCTAGGGTAAAACAGATAGTGATATAGTAATTTTTTTCATACATTTCTCGCGCCAATTATAAAAGTTTACAAAAGTAATCCGTAATTAATAAAACAACTTTACAAAATATCATATCAGCAAGACAGATGCGTTTGCTTAATATAATCTGTAACAACAATGTATTCGGGAAAATGTAAATTCGAGCGCACGATTATTGAGAGCACGTACGATCTCGATGGTACAGGGAAATAGGTTAGAAAGGCTAACCAAGTGTTCCGATTCTTGTGATGTTTATAGAACGATTCCGCGCTATCTTATGCAAGTTACAATGTTAGCTCCGACATTTAGAAAGATCGTGCCGTATAATCTACGACGAATGGTTGCATGTGTTACTAGAAACAGAATAAGAACAAACATCACACAATATAATAATGAATCGGACCTATTGTCTACAATGGTCCCCGTTACAGCTTGTAGAATGTACTGTACCGAATCAAATCCTCAACCGCGAATTACTCTGCCCATGCTCGTGGATGGAACATCTCAAATTGCTCCGTCCTTCTTCGTACCTTTCAAGCTTTTTTACTTATCGGTTTTTAAAATTGTTCCACATGTAGATAAGGATTTTAATGTACCTGAATTTATCAAAGGAGCTGCATACGTATGAGTTTTTGCAATTTATTCAAATTGCATAAGAATACATGTCTAGATGTCAATAAATATGTCACGTTATACTTACAGGCAACATCGCTGATATCGAAGGCTTTAATGAATAAGGATTACGAATCTTTAAATGGTCTCGTGGCAGAAAACATGATTGAAAGTTTAAAGACAAAAATTGAAACTCTTAGCCCTAATCAAAGGCAATTAATTGCGATGAATGAGAGCGATATGATAATTTATACCATAAGTGATATCGACGTCACAACAGATGCAACAGGTATGATTACTGAAATTAATATTATATGCATAAAAGAAATGTATCGAGCATATTTTTCCTCATAGGTGATGAACATTCCATAAAAATTTCAACATTATGTCATTATACTCCAGCTTCTGATGAAAAACGACGTAAAATGATGGACATGAATATCTCACAATTGAGCAAAGAGATGATTTATATAATCTGTCATTATACATTCATGCGCAAGTATGTAAATAATGTTGGAGGCCCGTGGATTGCAACTTTTGTAAATCATTATTCCTTAATATAAAAATATATTTATAGAAAATCTGTCACGTTAAATAAAATCAATGCCATTTGCTATTTGCCGATGAAAATTATAAAGGCTAGTCATTTTAATATTATTTTATATTTTTCAATAAAAAGATGCCAGTGTAACGTGATCACATTATATTATATTGCAGTTATGTGACAATATATATATTTTCATTTCATTTAATTGAATATTCACTGGATTTATTCGTGTATACAAATACATCAGCCCTCAACGCATTCTAATATTGGCGGAATATAATCTTTTATGTGCAGTAATGTCGCACCGATAGGAATTCCGCTTTTTGAAATAGAAACAACCAAGGGTCCCTGTAAACATTAAGACGAAATCTTAATTCCTATATCTTGCACAAACGATAAGACTTGCATGTATTTTGCATTACATTCTACCTTGCATATTTGTGGATTATGTATCCAACATTCATGCTTCAAACTCGCAGTTTGGAACAAGTTATTCCGTTTTGTCGGTACAGAGTTAAAAAAGTTTACTTCTAAATTATCCAGATCACATATTGAAATCCTAATTGTATTTAGATAAGGTTCCAGAAATAGCGAGATTACAGCTTTAGCAGAAATATCAGCCTGTTTAAAACTTATTTCAAAAGACTTAGTCGAGAAGGTAATCAATTTATTTAAACGGTTCAGAGCAGGTGCTGGATCTCCTGTAACGTGACCACGCGTAAATTAAAAATAAAACTCGTGTTAGATTAGTAAAGATTAATGTGGAATTTTTCTCTTTCTTCATAGTTACTTTTGTAAATTGCGTCGGTGAGACGAAAGGGTTTAGTGATCGTTAAAGCGTACATCGGAATTTGGTTACGTTCCGTTCCCTTTAGAAAGGTATCTATTGCTGCAAGAGAGTGCAAATTAACAAAATTATTAGATTCAATATACATGTATATGAGAAATCGTGTTTTTAAATTCTCTTTTCCATATCTTACATTTTCCTACTTCTTCAAATACTTTTGTGACCGGTATATTTTTATTGATATATTTACTAAGATGCGTTGCATATAATCCGTACTTGCTGTTGGTTCTCTCATAGCTAGGGCGGTGACTAGAAGTGGAATACGCCTGTACTAAATTTCGAAGATTTCTTTTACTCTTGTATTCTTTAATTTTCGGTACTTCATTGTGAATATCGGGATTACATCCTCTAAGACGTAATACTTTTTGTTACAATACATACAAATATCTTAACGGATGAAAAAATAATGGAGAAATATTTACTTTGGTGGTACAGTTTGACACATGTCTAATATCGTTACCAAGAGCGCAGGATCATTTTGTAATAATACGGCTAACAATTCGCTTTCGCATATCGCATCTGTTCTTAAGTAAGATTCCGGTGCGTCAACAGCAAGCATGTAGCTTTCCTGCATCTTGAAACCATGCCCAGCGTAATAAAATAATCCTACGTTGAAATAAATTTAGTAATCGCATCATATTTCTATGTAGCAGATCTGTAACCACGTACCATAGACTCCTTCTGTTAAAACCTCGCTGAATATTTTTATCGTGTTTCTTATCTGTTCAAGCGACAAATTCGCAAGGCAGATGACTTTAAAATCTATTTCTTTTAATAGATTACCAATTTTGGCAGCGTCATTCCTCGGTGTTTCCAAACGTTTCTGATTCTCATAATCGTCATTTGCGATGATCAAAGCTATTTTTGCAGTCGCCTTCTCACGAGGATGAACTATCTGTATCGATATTAGATATGTATATAAATACGTATACTGTTATAACAAAATGAGGGTTTAACTTGAATTCGATATTTCAAGATTTTTATAATCATGAATAATTGTATATTTTATCTTTACCATTACATGACTTCTTTGTGTAATCACTTCATTTATATCATTAGTTATGTAACAGTAATATTTCCCTTCGAATTTGGAAATGAATTGTTTTATCTGAAATATTATTTTTTTTTTTATGCGATATATTCTTTCTTCTGTTATCGATATTAAGCACATACACTATCGCACGTACGTGTAATACATTAGACGTTTCTCCTTCCAACTTTGTATTATCTTTGAACCACTGGTAATGTGGTTTGGGATAGCTTTGAGCTAAACAACTAATCGTCAATTCTTCACCTTCCTTAATCTCTAAAAACGCAGGTGGTTGCTGTTGTATAACTACAGGTGTATGAGATATATTTACAAAAACCGGTCTTGTCAGCAACATAGAAACTATGTTTCCATCATTCATGAGTTGTATGATTTTACACTTGTACTCTCCAGCTTGATCATAGCTGCAATCATATTGTACTGTATATAAAAAAAAACAATCAGTTAGTGTTTCATCTAAACGATAGGTTTACCTATTTATAATAATATCAAGTTCGTGACTTTGCTGTTCCTGCAATTCAACATCGTTGTGACACCATCTATAATTTGGCGACGGTATACCAACAGCTTTACAAAAAAGATGAAGACGTTTACCAAGACATATTTCTAAGGTGTCGCTTTCCATGCCATCGGATGGATGTTTGATGATTGTTAATGGCTCTGATAACGACATTATCAAATTTATTATGCATTATCGATACAAATTTACTTTTTAGATACGCCAATTTAATCGCCAACAAAGGGCAGAATACGGCAGATACCTGGATGATGTAAAACCGATAATACATCACCAAGCTCGCAATCTCTAAGCAAAGTACACAATATTCCAACTGTACACATTTTTATATTTAGTTCAAACAGCAGATTTTCTGCTGGTGTTTTTGCGATGCTGTTATTCTTTTGCAACAATTGTAGCCACGACTTCCTGTATGTAACAAAGAGAAATAACGAGAGATAAATGTCCGACTAGTTTCAGACAATAGGCAATTAAATATTTTTATAACTGTCACTTCACCATTCATATCCCAATTCTTCAGCTACGTAACGTGCCAACACTTGCCAATTTGAATTCCTGTTTAACTCGTAAACCAATTCTCCGTGCACCGTTGATGGGATATGCTCCAGATATATATCCTCGTCGAGTTTTGCCATTTCTCATTAGATTTAATTTTTACTTTCAATCAAAATGATGAAACTAGCAGTATTTTGTAAACATCATTTTCCTGGAACTGTCAGATAACTCGCAACTTGCAACAGCTTTTTTATCAGAGGAGGAAATAAGAAAATTAACATAGATAAAAATACACGACATATTCCGAAGAAAGGATATTTATTTCAATTTTTTTTCAAATTTACTTTGCAAGAGTATAGGAACATCTCAAAAAGATTCCGAGAAGATGTAACTAACATATGACATATGACTATGTTGAAAATGTAACATTTAGACGTATATTTCATTAAATTGTATTTATTTTGCACATTTGCTGTACAGAGACCATTGAATACAAATCTGCATAGACTGCTTGCACTGCATTTGAATAGAAGATAATAGCGTTCGTGAACTATACGGTTGAGAATGATTTTTACGAATATGAAAATAGATATTATCGCTCGATACACTCTCCTGTGCTTGTGCTATATATAATTCATCGACTTATATTCAACATGAAATGTGCGATTACGCGTTATTACGTGATAATTAGGTTACTTTATTCGCTTTCCATATTTGCAAAAAGATTCCTACCTTATTAAGTCACTAAGATTTTCGTTCAAACCGATGCCGTAGTGGAGCGCGATAACGGCCAATCAGCTCGCGAAGTTACAGCTCCTGCGCGACATGCGTGGCGCGCTGCGCTGCATGATCTTGCGTATCAGTATTCGCCAGTGCCATTCGGAAGGCACACAGCGGATCGTGAGTCGTGTCGCGTGATTGTCGTCCGTGCAAGATTTGGCAAACGGCGGTACGTCATCCGTCAGGAGGACGAACGAAAGGCAAAAGGGAAAAGTTGCGAGGGGGGCAGAGTGCCGACGACGATAGTGATTGGTGGCCGTGCTGCTGCTGGCGGCGGCGGCGGCGGCAGCGGCAGCGGCGGCGACAGCGGCAGCGGCGGCGGCGGCGGCGGCAGCAGCGGCGGTTGTGGTCGTCGTGGTGGTAGTAGTGGTGGTGGTGAGTGCTCCAAGTTCCGCGAGTGTCCGCGAAAAACTAGTGCCGCGAGCCATCATGGCGAACCCACGGAAATTCAGTGAAAAGATCGCGCTGCTGAACCAGAAAGAGGCGCAGGACTCGGCGGCGTTCGAGGCGATCATGAAGGAGGTTATGGATGTCACAAGCAGAGTAAGAAAATATCAATAGATCCTTGCCGTGGGAGGATCGTGTTGTGTCGCGCTGTGACCCGTCGTGCACCTCCCTCGGCTCAGATGTTAGAACGTAAACAACGAGTGTCCCACCTCCCCYCCCCCYCCYCCCCGCCCCTCCACCGCTCCCCTCCTCCCCGCTCCGCCCTCCCACCTACTTACCCACCCATCCACCCTCTCCTCGTCGTGCTGCAGCCCCCTTTGCCCGCTGTTTTCTCACCAATTTCCGTCTCTTTTTCTCGCGCGCGTATTCGTGTGCGTGCGCGTGCCCGCTGTGCGTACGCGTGCGAGAGCCGTGGATTGCCCCGCGATGAACGCCCGCCGTGCATACGCTGCATCGCCCGCGGCCATGTATTGGCATGCGTGTATCGCGCGCGGTGCGTCGCGCGGTATTCATTGCGCGCGAGTGAGAGGCATGTTGAAACGAACGCGGCGCGCGAGCCAAGTGCATTCGCGCGACGATGACCAGGTCGTCGCCTGGAGGTATCCAAGTCACGATTGCGCGACGGATTAACCTCTCGCTCGGTATCCCGCGCGTCAATTAATGCGCCGCACGAGCTTGCTACTTTGCTGTTCGTGTTTAATCTCGTGCGCGCGCGCGCGCGCGCGCGAATCTTCGAATCGTCGAATTATTCAACCGACCGTTTGGGCTATTCGGAGTCGACGATCGCTTCATTTCGAGGATTCGGTACTCGATTAGCGCGATACTCGGCTATCTTTCGCATTCGCTTTCGCTTAAACATTTTAGCGGAAACATTTTCGCTCTCGGACAGTTTCGCGAGCGGAACGAAGACGACTCGACGTTTCGATTCGCGTTTCGAATGCGCGGGCAAACTTGGTTCTCCCAGCAGCGTCGTTTCGATGGAGGAGCCTCTGCGAGATCGGTGCGTGCATTCGGCGTCCTCGAGTGCAGCTTGGCGCGAAAAACAGAGCTCTCTTTAACGTTTAATCGCGCATTTGGGGGATAAAAACACTATCCAAGGAGCGAGACGAAGTCGAGAGTCGAACCGCGTCGTGTTGATACATATCTCGCCGGGAGCGAGTCGAAATGAGACTTTCGAGATGGAAGTAGTACGCTGAGGAAACTCATAAATGTATGCTCTCGATCAGCAGCCGAGGAACCGTCGACCTGCGTCGCCGGTTGTTAATCGGCAGCTCTTAGATTCTCGCCGCGTTTCGTTCATCATTCATGCGGCGACAGCGAGTCTCGTTGACGTCCGCACTCGGGGAAACACTCGCGCGTGCTATCGAGATTCGTCTGGCGATTGGAGCAGCTTTCTCCAATCGCCAGTGGGTAAATCGCGGAATCCGCTATGGAGATAGGAACCTGTTTGTCGGAGCGTGGTCCATGAGAGAAGATCGCTAGGCGAGATGCGTTGAGGAGTAGCGAGTAGCGAGTAGTCGCGAGGGATCGCGCGATTAACGCTCATTTTCTGAGATTGTCCGCGATGCTTCCGCTAGCTTCGCCAAGCTTCGATGGACAACGTCCGCGTTGTTGACGCCAACGGGAACGTAACGGGAAAGACGGGGAAGACGGGCGGGACTGGATCGTCAGCGTTCAATCGTCAGCGTTTAATCCATCCGGCTCCGCGCTCCGCGCCCTGCGCTCGGGAGCTCGCGAGCAGCATCCGCGGTCCACGAGAGCTCGCGCGCTGCCGGGGCCGAGTAGAGAGAGAGATCAAGGATCGTCCACGACTTGGTCCTTGTAAAACATTTGCGATGCCTGTGAATGATGGACTTGCACAGGTGGCCTCGGCGAGCAGCTCGGTGGGTGCTAGTCCCACGGGATCCGGCGTACCGGAAACCCCGCTGTCCGTCAAGAGTGCCGGCGCCAGTCCACCGCAATCCAGCGGCAAACACCTGCACATTAACTTGGGGAATCAGTTCAGGGCGGGCGGCTCGCTGCCGAACGTTAACAACAATGTCAGTTGCGACGGCGATGCGAAAGAGCACTCCTCGCCGAACACCGGCGCGATCCACTCGATCGACCTGAAGGTCTGTACCGCTATCATCGTTCGCTAGCAAGTTACCGTTGTTGCTGTTGTTGCTGTTGCTGTTCTCGCCCCGTTGCCTCCAGAATCCCCATCCGAAACGCGTCCCCGTCCCGTCCC
>JAHMML010000019.1:262703-292833 GCA_020341155.1 Eciton burchellii | reverse complement strand
TCTCTCTCTCTCTCTCTCTCTCTCTCTCTCTCTCTCTCTCTCTCTCTCTCTCTCTCTCTCTCTCTCTCTCTCTCTCTCTCTCTCTCTCTCCATAAAGTCGATCGATCTCCGCGATGATGAAAGACTTTTCTCCGTGTTTCTCGTGGATTGTCCCTTTGCATTGTCGCTTTCTTTCGCGCACTCGTCGATTATTTCCCCATACCTCGTCTTCTTGCCGCACTTTGAATCCACTTTGTCCACTTGCGCGACAATTTGCCGTAGTTTCAATCGTAGAGATTTCCCTTTTGCAGCGATCTCCCTTTTTCGTTTGGAATGTCTCCGCACAACATGGTAATGCATTTGCATGGCACGAACGTAATCGCACGAATCAAACACGTCACGGCGATGAGCGTTGCGCGATCGTCATCGGTGATCGGCGTCGCTTCGAGTAGCGAGTATCTCGTAGCAGATGAGCGACGACGATCAGTAGCGATCGCTAATCAGCCACAATCAGCACGAATCCGCGCGATATCGCGAAAGCAACGGGGATTGCCGGGAACCGTTTCAACTCGCTCGTAAGAAAATATCTTAACTAAGGAAACACGGTGCAGAAATCGTGCACGTTTTCGTGCAATTCGCGCATGTCCTCTGCCGAGAGGACATTGGTCAAGTCGCGCGAATAAAGTTCCAACGTGGATCGTCGTCGATTTAAAACGGGTGGACAAGTCGTAATTCGGATTCGTCAGTATGATAATTAAAATCGGCCGGTCGTATCGCGAAATGACTTTACCTCGTTCAAAGATATATCGAAAGAAGATATCGAGCGATCTTTCTCGCGCACGAGTGCCAGCGCTGCGCTGCGAGCAGGCGAGCGCTCACGGTGATTTCACGGTTAAATACCGTAATTATACGTGCTGCTAGGGATAAACAAGTAATTATCTCGCATCCGCGATTACTTTCGGCAGCGGATTACCGCGCGAGGGCGTCCTACAACGCGCAAGTCGCTGCCGGACCGACGAGTTCTCACGTTAGCGATATCGTTAATCGTCGCAGCGATGGTACTGGAATCAAAGGCGAATGGAATAATAAAAAATGGTTTAATCCAAAATTCGATGGTAAATCATAAACAGCTCGTTACGCTGATACTCGCTATCGATACTTAACTTCCTCCTCCCTCGAATTCGCCATAATGCTCGACATTTTCCGATTTTCCGATTCTCCGATTTTCAATGCATATTTAGGATTTATCCAGGATTTCTTCTACGAATTTTATTCACGTTTGACCGCATGGCATGCTCAGCCGGGTTCACTCGCTAATACAATCGAGATATTTCCTACGTTTACGTTTAATTTCGATCGCCTTTGCGCAAGATATCGTAACGTTACGAGCCAAGCAGCTCGGGGAAGGTCGCCGCACGTGGTCGCGCATCGTCGTCGACGCGCCTCGGGTTAGACCATGAACCACAGCTGAAACGATATTTCGGGCTTGTTACTCGTTGTTACGAGTGGAAAGTGTCGGCGACACTTGATCTGACCGCGGATAACGATCTCTCGTCGGGCTAAACGGCAGAGCCGAGAGGTCGGCGACTTTGCCGAGTTATCGGTCTCGGGGTCTACTTACTTCTGGAACCGTGCCTTGGACACATTTCGCCACATTGTATATCTTTTCGCACGGGTCGGCGCCGTCTGGAATATCAATCGAGTCAGGAGATGGAGCATCGATCGAGCAACCGACGAGTATCGAGTACGTTGACGGTTTAACGTTAATTTTTAGGAGATTCGCGCGAGACTTACCCTGCACGGCGCATTTGTTCAAGATCTTGTTGCCAATCTCCTGAAACTCCGCCGGGATGACGCTTATCAGCATCTCAGCCTCCAGGTTACCCTCCTCGTCGACCTACGTCGGGGGCACCGTTATCTCGATAAGTGCTACATTTCATCCGTACGGTTAAACGGAGATGGATATGGATATATATACATATATATATTACCAAACTGAACGCATCGAGCAGGCAGAACATGTAGCACGTTATGCTTCGGTCGTTGAGGAGATCCCCGTCGTTGACTTTGTCGATGAGTTCTGCATCGTGCAAAAATGGGAAAACGTAGCTTAACGTAGCTTAAGTTGGCTTGTTTGGCTATCGGAGATCCCGGACGCGCGATGCCGGACTGGCATCGTCGAGACGAGACGAGTCGCGAGAAAGAAAGAACGAAGAAGAAGCCGGGACTCGGTCTAACGCCGCGTAATCGCGCCGCGTAAACTCACCTTGAGTGGTTCCGTGTTCGGACATGCACCGTTTCTTGTCACCTTGAACCATCTCCAACATCTCCGGAGGCACCCAGTCAGGCGGCTACGCAAAATCAGAATTTATTAACGCCTCGCCTCGCACTCTCGTGTGCCGAACTTTAGCATCGCCGAAGCGATGCGGGTCACTGCCGACCACCGTCGCGTTTCCGCTATCAAGCGCGGAATCTATTCCGCGTTTCCCTCTTTTCTCTCTCTCTCTCTCTCTCTCTCTCTCTCTCTCTCTCTCTCTCTCGAAAGTAAAGGGCTTACCCCGGCGGACACGTAAATGGCCTGCAGCAACACTGCGGCGAGGATCACCGACACGCGCATCATTGTACTCTCTCACTCGCACCTCGATACTTTTCGTGTAACGGCTTAAATGTAACGTCCGCCGCGATGCAACGGACGCGTGCTTTTTATAATACCGCGACAACGGGATGTGGGCGTGCTTAACGGAGGGTTAATGTCACGTATCCTTCGCTTACTGATTGAGGCTCTCGATCGTCGAGCTGCCCGCTAATATCTTCCTGCTAATTTTCCGCTCTTAACGGAAGCGCACCACGTGGGCAATTATACATGTCCGCGACCTTGAACGCATCCTGGCACACGCGTGGCCGCGAGTACGCGCTCGCATTAGAAATCGGAGAAGCTGAGGGAAAACCACGCGCCGAGTGAGAAGTAATTTCGATCCATCGATGCCCGTCTCTCGGATCGCGGATCGCGAGCATCCTCGCAATCGCACTCGCGCTTGGCGACCGAGAGCAAGGGGTGGCTTTCCCCCCGCCCGTGTCTAATTAACGGCACTCGATCGAGACGCTAACGCCGGAGACGGATGCTCATCTGGCTCGGATGATCCGCATCCTGCGGCGTGCATTTCCAGATGCGTCGATTCGACTGCATTCGGAAATGTTCAGCTCGGACGCGAACGCGCGAACACGCGCCTCAGAATATTCCATTTCATATCTCGTTGCGCGCGCCGCGTTCAATAATTCATGAATATAAGCAACGATTCGTTAAATAATGCTATACCTTACGTGCCTCTTGCGCGATCTTAGCGCGCGACTTATAAACAAAATACATCCAGCGCGCGATGCGGAAGGCATCGAAACGGTGTCGTAACCAGCGAGGAAGAGAGAGAGAGAGAGAGAGAGAGAGAAGGCGCGCAACAAGTATCAAATTACCGCGAAATTGTGAGGATCGCCAATAATAATATTATATAATAATATAATAGCAGACGAGTCCAGGTATGGTAATAACTGGAAATTGGCTAGCCTCAATTGCCATGATGAAACGAAGGTACGAGGAAAAAGATTCCGCGTTAGATTCGCGAGCGCATCCGCGATACGTTAATTCGATACTTCCGATCGGTCTAATCGCTTGGGATTACGGCGCGGGCGCTCTGCGTCGCGGCCGCCGCAATTTGCGAATTGATGTAATTGTTGGAACGGAAACTGCAGAAGCCGCTACCGGCGCGCCGCCGCGCGGAGGTAATTATCAGCGTTCGCTCGCGCTTTCGATTGACGCGCGTGGAGCGCGTATCGCGTATCGCGTATCAATCTATAACGAAGCAATTATGAACGCTCGCGCTCGCTCGCGCCGCTTCGTTATCGCGCACGAGTCGGCCGCAAGGACGAGAGCGTCGCGTGAGACGCGCTCGCGATCGCGGGCGACGTTTTCGAATTTCAGCGCATTCGATGAAATCGATGAACCCGCTTGATTGACCCGTCACGTGCTATTTCCCGTCCATCGGCAATCCTTGAAAATTAATTAGATTAGACCGGCGCGATACGTAACGTATCCGATTGATCGCGTCGATTCTTCGGAACGCTTCGACGTGGCGCTTCGTCATCGGACGACACGCTCGTTGTCGATTCGTACGCAACTAGATCGGCGCGTTCCGCGACGCGTCGCGGCTCGGGACAATGTAAAGCCTGTACTGGCCCGTGCCGACAGACCTTGCAAGTTGCCTGAATAAGTGATACTTATTCCGAGCTCTCTTATAGCACCGCGAGAAGTTGATCGATCACGCAGGACAACGAGGAATCGTTGTCTAGCCTCCGAGTATCACAATGCCACGGATAGAGAGAGAGAGAGAGAGAGAGAGAGAGAGAGAGAGAGAGAGAGAGAGAGAGAGAGCCTCCGTGCTTATTAATACACTCCGACCTTGATGCGGCGCCTCGGTTCGAGGGTCGGTAACGCGAGTCCTATATATCGCTTATACCTCCGCGAGTTGCCAATTGAAGCGGCCGATCGCCAACACGTGTTTCTGATAGCCGATTATCCCGAGCCCTCCCGAGGCTCTGCAGCCGATTCGATTCTCTTTCGTCGAGCAAGTTTTCGATCTCGCGGCGAGAGGCGAGAGACGAGAGGCGTCCTCCCTCCCTCACCCGCGGTTCGTCCGGTCATCCGATGCAAAACTCGTCATCGTCGTCGTCGTCGTCGTCGTCGTCATCACTCGCGGCGTCTTCTCCGACCAACTTGCGCTCGCGTGCACGCGAATCGATCGAATTTCCGGAGGATTTCTGCTGCTGCGCACGTGCCGTGGCGCATCCAGCCGCCGTTCATGCCATCGCGACGCCTCGTGCGGGAGGTCGGTCCGCGATCGCCTCGGATCTCCGTCCACGCGTCCGATCCGATTCAGCGGCAGACCCCGAAGGGCCACCGTTCCCGACGAGATCGAATGGAATACGGCGAGCACGGATGGAATACGGCGCTGGAGGACCATCGATTATCTCGATTGTCTCGATTGCCATTATCTCGCCGTGTGGATCCGGCAGGTGAAAGTTGAGCAAACCGAAATCGAGATCGGATCTGCGATTCCCTTCCAATCTTCGTGCCTGTGTATCTGGAAAACGCGGGAACGCTGGAAGAGAGAGAGCGCTCTCTCCATTGGGCATTTCCACGTTCCTCGAAGCTCTCTTCGAAGCAAACTCGCCCCAGAGGATCCTTCCGCTCGATGATGCGAGCGATCGCGCGAGCTCCGGCAAGACAAACGGCCGACTACACGTGCTTCGAGGCGAGTGTGCGCTCGCATATTGATCGGATTACTCGTGCGGGTTCCCGCGGCTCGTCACTTCCGCTCCTTGCCAGCGTGTCGATTGTTACTGCGATCGCAGCTGCACCCAGTTTCGATGGTCGTCGCCGCGAACTCGTTCGCGCGTTGCGAGAGCTGCGGCGAAAGATGGCGGATTTCCCGGAATTTTCCCCAGCCGCCGCCGCCGCCGCCGCCGCACTTTTCCGCGTCTGGGTCGTTGCGCGCGGAAATTTCCAAGCATCTTGCGCAAATGTCCGATCTCGAGTCCGAGATGAATCTCCGCGAGATCGCGGATGAGTTCGATCGACTCGTCCCGATCGCTCGTATCTCGTACGTGAAAGGCAACGCAACTGATTCAGAGATGCGACCGCGCACGTGTCCCGGTTCCTTCCTTGTCGTTTCTGAATGACGACGGGCATCCTCGCCGAACTGGGTCATCGCCGTTGGGAGACGGCAGACGGCGACGGCCAGCGTCGCGACGACGACGACGACGGCAACGGCAACGGCGACGACGACGACGACGACGACCCGCGTCGCGCGTGGGTGGAACGAAGCTGTCGCGAAGGGTAGGGACCTAGGTCGTGGAAGACTAGGAACAGGCGGGAGGGACGTAAAGAGGGATCGTAAGACGGAAGCTTCTCTCCCACGACGATCGGTTGGTTCCCGACCTCTTCAACTCGTCGTTCCGTCTTTCTCGAGCCATTCACAGGCGCGCTCTCGTTCCGCGTGCAACGTGCAACGAGCATGTTTCGAGAATCGTAATGCTCGAGTCGCCAGATTCTCGTTCACGGGAAGACGACTCTCGAACGATGCTGAAGAGCGAGAGCGAGAGCATCTTCGATCTGCCCTGCCTCGCGAGTGTATTCTCAATGCTGGTACTGCTGCAAATGATATACGATGAAATAGAAGATTCAATTATTTCGCGTTGCGTAATGTTATCTCCAATAATGTCGAAGGTCTTTGGTTTTCCCGTTTGAGGAGATTTCTCGCGCACGGCGCGATTCGCGCACGAGGGGCTGCCTCGCTCCATAATTTCTCATTCCACTGCACCGTCAGCGATCCGACATCGGACGGTCGACTTGCATAAGAGGTCGAATGAAGATAAAATTACAACCTGGAAAGTGTCATCGGCGTTCGATCGACCGCGGTGTCCTTGAATATCATCTGTGAGAGTCGAAGGACATTTGAAGTCGCTTGAATATTTAACGGCGCTAAATCATGAATCCGAATTAAGGTTCATTCAAGCCAACGTCCAACGGCTCAACTACGACGTAGAATCGCGCCTGGCACAGCTGCTTTCCTCTCGACGACGGACGCTCGTTATCTTGCTGCAAAATTCATGTCCCGCGTTACGGTAACCTGTTCTTCACTTGAGCGGCAATTACACGCTTTCCCTTCCCATTCGCCCGTGAATCACGCGTGCACGGCCGTGCCTCTCTCTCTCTCTCTCTCTCTCTCTCTCTCTCTCTCTCTCTCTCTCTCTCTCTCTCTCTCTCTCTTCTGAGGAGATTATCGAAACAACAACGATAACGAATTGCCGCTTGGGAATCGGGAGCGATACCGCGAAAGCGTGCGCGCGATATCGCGCCAACGCTCGCCGAATGGAAAGTCGTTAGAAAACGAATAACGGCCGATAGAGAACTAATAAAGTTGGCAATCGCGAGCTAGCCTCGCCGCGAGACCTCGGCGAGGTTTGCGATCTCTCGATTTGTCGCAGTTTCGTCGATTTTCCATTATCCAACGGATCGCGGGACCCCCGCGAGTTGGAGCGATTCGACGAATTCAGCGCGGCGACGTATTCGTCGTTTGTTTCGGTAATCTCGTTCTTACGCATCGCGTTCTGGTATTCAGCTCGGCGACGGAACTGCGATCATATCGATCCGATCGCCGCCGCATCCTGTTTCGCGAGCGCCGATATCGCAAAGTCGCGTGCATCCGCGTGCGGCCGTCCCGAACGTCGGCACGTGCACCGTGGCGCACGTGCCGGGCAGTATCGGTGTGCCGCGATTTGCTGGAACTTTCATCGGGACGGAAATAAACGGAGGCGCGCATCGAGGTGACCATCTCTCTCGTTTCTCGAGCGCGAGGAACGAGACGCGATTCCAATGCGCGACAGGAGAAGAAGACGGACGGACATTGTCCGCGTTTTTCTCTCGTTTTTCCTGCGAGAAGGCGGAACCGCCACACCGCGCGGCCGAGATGGACGCATCTTTTATCAATTATCCGCGTTAATTGAAGATGCAGGTTCAATTAACCCCTCGAGCGGGCTTACGAGCTTGGTCGATGCGTCGCGTCGCGCCGTCTCGCGGGACGCCCACGGCCCTGACATTGGCAAACTTGTGAACGGAGAACGTCGACCCCGCGCAAAGTCACCGGCTTGTTTCCAGATTTCCGATATAATTATATCCCTACGGTTCTTTCACGGGGAAGGGGAAGAAGAGAGCCGCGACGTACTCGAGGAGGAAGCACGGGGAGAAGGAGATCCTCGCTGCGCTTCCTCCTTCGAGAAACGCGCGCGTGTGTCTTTTCCTTTTTTGCTGTTACTCCCACTAAAAATAGCCCCACCTCGATGATGATGATGATGATGATGACGATGATGGCGATGATGGCGGCTCTTCCCCCCTTATCGATTCGCGTAAACCCTCGCCGTAAATCATACGGCGGATAATAGCCGCAATCTGCGGCTGCTTATAACGGCGTTATTTATATTTCCGGACACGCCGGGTGTCTTATCCCAACAAAGGCTCTAAGCGACCGACCGATTGCGACGCGTCAGCGTCTGCGCCGTCGTGGAAGCGCGACGGACTTCCCTGCACGAAAAGCGCACCGCAAAAAAGCCGCGCGATCGTGCTGCCATTCCTGCGTCGTCGCGACGCCGCGGACGACGCCGGGGACGACGCCGGGGACGACGCCGGTACATCTGCATCGTGCAAACGGATATAGCGGATGTCCGATGGCCGATACCGATCGTTGAGATCACGCTGGCTAGATCTCGAAATACGTCCCGATAAAACCATTATCGCGAGTTATCACGCGCGCTCGCGCGCGCCTCGTTCAACTGGCTTACGTCATCGCGGCGATTCCAACTACGTGCAAGTGTCGTCGCGTGAGCGACGACCATTGCGTCGTCGTTGATCGGCAAAACCGACGATCGCGATCGCGGCCTTCTTTTCGACCTTTTCGGGAGTACTCGACAAAGTTGAATCGACAAAGGAACGACGAGGGATCGTGCGGCGATTTTTTCCTCCGCAAGTCGAGCGAGATCGACTCGGATAAGCGTGACTCATTAAACGCGTGTCATTAAACGCCACATCTCGTCTACGAGAGCGCACTCGTGGGAGAGACGTCCCGTGTTTATCGCGTAATTCAACAGATATTAGGCCGTGCGACCCACGTTCATCGGACACATGCTGTCGCTGACGCGGCTAGGGACTTGTTTATCGGGCTCGCGATCCCGCCGCAGCCACGAAGGAATCCCACGGAATCCCACGTCTCTCCCGCGCCGCGAATGCCCTCTCCTTTTTCTCATCTCTCGGCCTGAAGAGAGGCAGAAAACGCTTTCTTCTGTTCCCCAGGGGAACTAGCTCTCGCGCGATGGTGTTAACGGCAGGCGTGATTGGTTTCGCCTATCAAAACGCTGCATTAATCGCGCGCGTCATGAAAACCGAGTACGAGACAAACGCGATGGCGCGAACATAAATTTCCAACGAAACGATCCCCCTTGTTGAGGGGAGACGATTAAAGTCTAACGCGGATAACGATAACGTCACGGATAATATTTAGATTCTTCGGACTTTCTCCGAAGGGGGAGGAAGCAGCAGGAGAGAAAAGGAAAAGGAAAGAAAAAAGAAAAAGGTAGAAGAGAGGAAAAAGAATTCACGGTGCCGGCCGATCGAATCAGCTCGACGTCCAATTTGCGGAGCGTATTCCTTTCTCGAGACACGAAACGGCGAGATATCGCTTCTCGGAAAGTATTCCTCGTTGCATATCTTCTGGCCGTTGCGTGTCTCCGTCGCTCCGTGAGAAACGAAGCATAAATGGAGACTGCAACTCGCGATTATCAGCTTGCAACTTCGGTAATCGAGTCGGGAAAAATGGCTGGCGGGGAAAGTAGCGACGTAATCAGCGGATTACGACATACAATTCCACGGTGACGAGATATTATAGCCGCGATATAACCGTCGATAACGACTTTACGACCGAGACGCGAATTTTCCTGGTGCGCGGCGACCGCGTTCCATCGAGCAGGATTTCCGCGAGTGTCCGGGCGCGCATCTGCATTAAATCTCCGAAAACGTCGTTTTAATCGCCGTTCATAACGCCGTTCGATGACGACGCGAATCGTAAAGCAGACGGGACGGGTTTTACGAGAAGGGGAAGCGACAAGATTCCTCGCCATCGTTCCGATGGCGCCGATGCTCGGAGGGAGGAAACCTTGGTTTCCTTCGTCGGGCTTTCGTCGCACCGAGGATGCGGACGAATCATTTCCCTTCGATTCGATCGATCGATCGATCGATTCACCCCACGAGTCCGTTTCACCGATCGCTCGCGGTGCTCCCGATGCTTACGACCTTCGGTCTTGTCTTCTCTCTTGGCTCGAACGCCCTTTCGCGAACGATGGTGCACGATGCTCACGACGCGAGATGGTTTCGCGAGCGCGCCTCGAAGAGCTTCGCCAAAGCCCGCATGCATCTCCAACTCTGCTTTCGCGTTGATTCGCGATTCAGCGAATGCGAGTAGTAGCGCGAGTGATCCCGATCGAGTGATCATTGCGCGACGAAACGCAGCATGTCTACGATGTCGCGCAGCGGCGATCGATCGAAATTGAAATCGATTCTCAAGGAGGGCCCTCCCTCCCCCCGCCCCCGCCCCCCCTCGCCCCGTTTCGTTGGTTTCCGCAGACGGCGCTCAACAATCTGGAGGAGATGCAGCACAATGCAGCGCTGGTCTACCGCAGTGACAACAGGAGCCGGAGCATAGGAGTGGGACCGATGCGGTCGCGACCCATGGAGAAGAGACACGACACGTCGCCGTACAGCGGGGTGCCCTACCTGTCGCCACCGCCACCGGATACCTGGCGAAGAACCAACTCGGACTCGGCTCTGCATCAGAGCGCCAACGAGGCCTGCCAGTCGACCTCCGCCATATCTCATCGACGAGGTAGGTAGCGGCGCGTGTCGCTTTTTCCTTCCCTCTGCGATTTTTAATACGCGGAACCCGTTCGCGCCGCACGTGCACGTGCGTCGTGCCCCGTAATGCCTCCGACTCGCCCTTTCGCCCGAGAAATTACGGAAACCCCCCGGTAAGGGGCGGGGGGGGGGGCGAGGTCTTGGCCCGCGTCTTGCGCAAGGCGCGCCGTTTCGCCGAAGCGCGCTCTTATCTACGATAAATTAATGTGTCGTGTATTTCCGTTCCCGGGGATACCCTCGTCTCGTTCGTTTTATTTTCATTTTCAAACGCGTGCCGCGTTTTTCAGAGAAATATCATCGTTGCAGAAATTCTTGCAATCTCGCAAACGTATCGCGTTCCTTTCCGAAATGCGGCGAGCGAGCTTGCGCGGCCGCGCAAACTTGCTCGTAAACGCGATCGATCACGGGGTTCGCGAGGTTCATCCTTTTACACGCGCCGAGCGCCGTTTCGTTGACCCTTGACGTCCCGTGCGGAGCTCGCGATTGATTTATCCCGCGCGAACGCGAAATCGCGTTTCTCCTCAGCCTCGGTGGAATATCCGCGCACGCAGGACCGGAAACGCAGTCTTTCCACGTCGCGCGTGCAGCTTCCCGTCACATCGACGGGATCTCGACGAGATCTCGACCGCGAAACCTGGTCCGCTCCGACGCAATTTCATCTCGGAGAAATTCTCACAAACTACGGAGATTCCGTCGTTATCGTGCAGCGCGTCGTTTTCTCACGACGAATCAACGTCGTACGTTTCGAATAACGAAATTAGCAAATCGTGATCGCCGGATCACGAAAGTCCGGAAGGTGATCTCGCGCTGAGCAACGAGGCCGAGATGAAACGCTATACGGTAGTCGGTAACGTTTACCAACGTTACCAACGTTACCAACGTTACTACTACCGTATTACGTTGCCGTCCGGAGAAATCGGATAGCTTGAGAAACGTACGCATTCCGTGCGCAACCGCAACCGCAATCGCAACCGCAAGACTGCCAAAAGACTGTCCCCGCACGCGAAAATGATCGTCCTTCCGCAATCAGACCCGCAATCAGATCCGATAACGAAAAGAATCGCGCCAGCTGCGGAACGGCGAGATCTTATAAATCGCCCGTTCTGTCATCGACAGATCAGCACGCCATGACCGGAAGCGGAAGCGACAACAGGGACTCCCATCACGGCTTCATCGAGCGACCGAGATCATCGTGCGAGATGCCCAGGGTGCCCGGGATCAAGTACGTATCGTCGCAGGAGAAAAAAAGATCGCGCGCTAATTTAGCGGTCGCTAAAGCGTTACAAGCGTTATTGTCGAATGTTGCAGCATATATCCGAGCTCGCAACCGCCGGGACAGCAAATACCGATAAGCAACAACACAGGCTCGTTGCCGGACTTGAGCAACGTGCATTTTCCATCGCCCCTCCACACCCCCCTGGATCAGGAGGATCATTCGAGCAGTACACCGTTCAGCAACGTAAGTCATTCGCCGATCGTCATCGGCATACACGAGCCGAAACGTTTAATAACGTTTTCTCTTTTACTTTCCTCGCGATCTTACTCACGCACTCGTCTCTCGCGAGGCTGCACGTTTCGGAACGAGTCGCCGGACGAACGGCGGCTCGTGTCCCTCTCTCGTTTCTTTTCCAGTCTCTCTTCGACCTTCTCGAGGAAGGTATCACTGTAATGCGTCAATGGAATGGATTGACCTTATCAAGGATCGATATATTGACGAATCGGGTTCGGCTATCGTTATCTCTACACACGTTGGATTTACGTATCAACGTGTCTCGTGCAGCGATTTTACACGCGTCGATGAGATGAGACTTCAATTATTATACTCGCGCATCTAACGATCATTATGCATGATAGACGCGGTAAATAAGTGACGGTGCTCATTACCATTACCTAACGGGTAATTTAATCTATTCAGCATTTATTCGAGCGAAATCGCGATGTTTTATTAGTTGATGGCACGATATCAATCAGAATTTTCAATGTCCGGTCGAATAAAAAACTTGTAATCACGATGCGTCGTCTATCCAGATGCACGGAGTCGCAGATTTTTTTGTCGCCGCAACTGCGGCGACAGCGGCGCACTTTCCGTTTATCAAATAAGACACATCCCGGCATTGCAATAGGCATCGGTATCTGTGGCTGGAAGACGCCGACGACGCCTTGCCGCAAGGCGATCGTTTATGCGGGAGAGAAGTGTTTATTCGACCGGGAGAAGAAAAAAAAAAGAGAGAGAGAGAGAAAGCAAGAAAAAGGAAAGACAACTCTCGATATCGATATCAAGCAATCTTTGTTTTTCCATAGCGTGCGGCCGACGTACGTTTTACGTTTTATCGATAGCGCCGATGAGAGAATATACGCGATCGAAGAAATTAAAACGGCGGATATCGATATCGAAGTTGCTCGCTCGCATCGCGTTCTCCTTTACATCTCGTTTAATATCTTTCTTTTTTTTCTTTCCTCCCTCCCTTGCACTCTCCGTCCACGTAATGCGAGCGGACTCGTCGTGCCATCATAGACGAGTAGAATCTACCAGTGAAAACGGGAATCTCTTTTTGAAATGGTTGCTGGTGCATTCCAGAGTCCTCAAACGAGCAGTCCCACAAACCTGTCGCCGACCAGCTTGGCACAAGCTGGTAGGCTCTCCTTTTCACAGGATCCGTCAAGCGTCCAAGTAAATATCCTCGTGGCCCCGTGTTAACCGTAGATTGTTGCCTAGGTTGTGTTGTAGCGCGGCGGATTTTTAATAACGAGCGACAACGAATCTGCATCTGATCTCTCTATCCTTTCTTTTTCTTCTTCTGCTTCTTCTTCTTCTTCTTCTTCTTCTTCTTCTTCTTCTTCTTCTTCTTCTTCTTCTTCTTCTTCTTCTTTTGCTCGAAGAGAATTCGTTTGGTTCCACGAAACGGCTTCTGACGTGCAGCAGATCCTATGTCGCATATTTTTTGTAACAGAATCGCCAACTCGTAGACCTCGATTAAAAATCGCTGCCGCGGAATGTTGCAAAGTATGCGATTTATCCGAAAAATCGCTCGATTCGAGCCTGTTAACGAGCCCACCGTTGAAAACCGGTTCTCGCGTATATACGCGTATCCCGGTGACGCGTGTCTCTCCGCGGCTAACGCGACCAAGTTTGTGTCCTCGCGCAATGATATCGATATTGCTCGGATATTTCGCATCTGTTTAGTGGCGGATCACGGAATCGAGGAGGGCGCGCGCATTCGCGCAGCTCCGATTGCTCCTGAAAGCGAAACGCACGCCTTGCTCGCACGAATCAATCGACGAAAGAGATTCACGCGCGGCTTGAACAAGCAATTGCCAGCGATTGCCTCGGTTCCGTCAGATGACTCTGTTGGCTGCTGAAGAATGCGAACTTGGGATACAATGGTTGCATGAAAAGGACACACGCACACGCACGCGCTCTCTCTCTCTCTCTCTCTCTCTCTCTCTCTCTCTCTCTCTCCCTCTCTCTCTTTCTCTCCCTCTGTGCTTGTCTGTGCTTCGACTGAAAGTGTCCGTCTCGATTAGACTAGAGGATATCGAGATATCGCACCGCTGCTTTCACGAGACGATCACGAGAGATCAGCTGTAATACGTAGATCGTACGATCGAGCAAAGAGAATTCGCGTAGAGACGTATTGTTCGTCGCGAGGAGCAATTGTGTTTAGCAAATCATATGCGCATAAATATGCAAAATTCCTCAAGTAGCAATCATCGCATGCAACTGGACCGCTTTTCATGCTGATACACATTATTATCGTTGGAAGATGCCTTTGTTCAGAGAGCGAGAGAGAGAAAAAGAAAGAGAGAGAGAGAGAGAGAGAGAGAGAGAGAGAGAGAGAAAGAGAGAGTCAAATCTCGGCATGTCGTCCGAATTACGAAAATACGCGAATTTAATCGACCATCATGCGATAGCTCGATCTTCTTTCGGCGATCAAACGCCGATTCGATCAAGACGCGACAAGAATAAACGCCTTTATGAGACCTCAAGTTCGAGACGAGACTTTTGGGCCGCCCGCCGCGAAAAGCACTTTTGACCCAAATGCGTCCTTGTCGTTATTAACAAAACTTTGTAACATTTATCGAGTTTTCGCTCGATAATTTTCACGATTAAATCGTACTGCAAAAAGAAAAAAAAAGAAAGCGATATAGAAACCTCGCGCGAGATACTCGGAGGGAAAAAACCACGCGCTTTGGAACGGCATATTTTTGATGAGAGATCCGGCAATTTTAACGCGATTTAATTTAATTATCAAACTGCTCGTTCCCGTTTGTTAATATCGGGACGTGCATTTACGTGACAGGCGAGAAACTCGGACGGCAACGGCGAGGTATCGCACGCGTGTTTACCTCGCGCGCTCTCTCTTTCTTTCTCTTTCTCTCTCTCCTCCCTCTCTTCTCTCTCTCTCTCTCTCTCTCTCTCTCTCAATTTTTCATTTATTTTTTATTTTGCCTTTGTTGTAGTGGTTGTTTGTGTTTGTTATTTTGCAGAACCATTTATCAGTGCCTGTTAACTCTAGGTTTCTTCACACGTGTAAGGTTAGTAGTCACACCAGTTTCTCGCTCTCACACGTATGTAATAGTGGTTACATATACGCTTACGTATCGCTGTAGTACGTATCTCTTAGTCGCGCGGCGGCTGTAAACGGCGTGGCATTTTTACTGTTTTGCCCGTTATAGCATCGAGCTTGCAGATAAAATACAACGAAATACAATCAATAGCGTAGCGCGTGCATACGCGAAATGCATCGCGTTTGTATCATATCGGTTCGCCGCAGCGTAACGTTGGACTCGAAAATGGGAAGCGCGTGCAAAATCGAATCATCCGCCGTGGAGGGGAGCGGGGAAAAAAACGTAATTGCATAACGATAATTCCGAGATAATTTCAGTGAATCATCCGTATTTACGTCGTAGCGAGCTGCATCTTCTGGAAAGAGCTGCGCACATGTCTTTCTTTTTTCACTTTTCTGTTTTTTTTTCTTTTTTTTTCTTTTTTTTCCTTTTGTTTTTTTTCCCCTCTCTCTCCCTCCTCCGAAATGGATTCCTCGATGCATATCTCCCGACAGAGCTTTCGGACAGATTATTAGAGACAGAGAGAGCGAGAGAGAGAGAGAGAGAGAGAGAGAGAGAGAGAGAGAGAGAGAGAGAAGCGCTGCGAATTCGATAGAGCAATAATCGAGTCGTCGTCGTCGTCGTCATTGTCGTCGCGGCGAACCGCTTCCGCAAGTCCGATGCTGTAATCAACGGCGTAGAGATCGATTACGCGAGCCTGCTGCGACCGTGTAGCGAGTCTATCGAGTTTAATTATGCGAAAGCGTGAAAAAAAAGAAAGAACGCAAGGAGGAGGGGGAAAGAGAGAGAGAGAAAGAAAGAGAGAGAGAAAAATGAAAGAAGCGACAGAACGACGATCGATCGTTAATAGCGATGGGTATGAAGCAGGGTGTGGCACTGGAAAACAGCACGAGTACTTCGCAACAGAATCTTCAGAGCTACCCGCAGCAATCGGCGCCGCTGGCACCAGCAGCGACGCAGTCTCACAGTCCGACCGCTGGCCACTACATTTATCAGCAACCGCACAGTCCTGTGCCACCACAGAGTCCAGTTAGTATCCAGTTGCTCATCAGCGTTGCTCCTAATGACGCAATCACGTTCTCATTATCGTTCTGATATACACTGTCATTTTCTGTCCTGCGATATTCAGAAAACCTCGCAGCAGCAGCAGCAGCAGCAGCAGCAGCAGCAGCAACAACAACAGCAGCAACAGCAGCAGCAGCAGCAGCAGCAGCAGCAGCCACAGCAACAGCTCAACTCGCTGGGGTCGTACAGGTCCACGCAATCGGTGAACAGGCCGTCGCCGCAGTCGTCACCTAGTCTAACGGTTCAAGTAAGATCATCTTTCTTACTGCCGTATATAAAGCTACAAAGTGTCGATAGAAGCAAATTGTTAATTGCGCGTTTATCGTTTTCCGCGTAGCGGTTGATCCAAAAGCGATACGCCTTTTTCTTCCAGGGAAGTCCGCTGAGTTACAGCAACAATCCATCGGCACCGCCTAGTCCTACGGGACATCCGGGTCCACCCAGCTTGACGTCCGACACCATCGATCAGAATACTTATTTCATCAATCAGGCGCAAGCGGCGGCCCTACAGCAGGATTTCGAACAGTTCACGATGGTACATGAGTCATACGTTTTTTAAGCATGACCAAAGAGGAAACGGTTTGCGCGTTTGCATTCGTGGAAAGTGGAAATGGGCAAACATCCCAAGAATCAAGTCCCGAACAATTTATCGATATCTCCGCCAATTAAGCCTCTTATCTAAGTCAGACTGGTCATAGTTCACCGCGATGGACGCGAATGCGTGCGCTTCAAAATTTTTAAACTACGATCGACCTATCGATCGATGCTCGACGATGCTCGGTCTTTCCAAAGCTGTTTGGAGGGATGTTTGTCTCGCGAGCGTTTACCCGCCACCGATTTCTACTAATGCACTCGACGTTCTTGGCTGTACACCTTGGCCGAAACTGCTGGATATACCTTTATCACTCTCGTCTCGTCTGCGTCAGTCTGTCAATCGGAAAAAGTAAACGTCATTTTCGGCTGCGAAAATTCCTATTCGAAATGGCTAGATTTGATCGATCCGCGCTCGTCACCGGTGCTCGCGCCATTGCGAGATGCACGCATCGAATGTTTCCCCGTATAATTGCGTATAATTGCACTCGGGCTTCCGCAGACAGCGCGTACCGCATGCTATGACGCTTGTTGCTACTATAGGTCTATATACACGTGCATACGAGCAGAATGTTCAAAGTATTCGTACACGTTTTCAATATCGCGCGCGATAAAGACAATCGAGACTTTCCGAAAAGAGCGCCGAAATATATATTTTCCCTTTTTCGTGATCGCTCGTGCTCGTCAACGCGATTATCAAACATCACTCTTTCCGCAATCTCATTTCGATCGTCTCTGTGATAATCTTGATTGTATATAAGCTATGAAAGAAATTCGATTCATAAATTCCAAACGATCAATTAAAGGATGTCCGATCCTAATTGGCGCTCAATCTTTTTTTATGCATGTCGAAGGGACTGGTAAGTATCCGATGCTGTTTGTACTTAACGGATAACAGAGATCAGAAAGAAAACGAATGGTAAACGAATGGTATTAACGATATCAGTCGAAATTTCGAGCGAAACTGCGAAATGATTTCACTTCTTTTCAATCGGTTTTATATTATCTCGAGGACAAAAATGTACACTTTGTGTAGTTTTTTTATTTCCTAGTTGGCATCGCTGATAAAAGTTATCACTCGAGTACTCGTTTTGAAAAATACTACGCAAATATTATGATTTATTCCGCGAATTTCAATATATATATATATATTGAAATATATATATATATAATATGCATTTCTCCTTGGCCGAATCGACCTTCAAAGCTATAATTAATGCTACGCAATGAATTATTCTAAGCGAACAATTCGCATGAATTATTCCATCCGAGTTACTTGGTATTCTACTCTGTTACATCGCCGAACCTTCCGTTCTTCCAAAGGCGTCAAATTATGATTTTCGATGCTCTTCGCTCGGATGCATCTAGTAGCACGAAGGTATAATCGAAAGGTATAATTAATTAATGCCGAAAATTGAATCTATTAAAGTTACGAAAGATCCGGCCGATTTATGTTTATCGAGCAACAATTAGCAACAATCAGTTGCGTCATCTAATCATGTCTGATATTATATTGCCTCTAGACTTATGTCTTAAGTCTTGCTGTTTATCTGTTGCCTGCATTCGTCAGGAGTGGCCCAAATTCGCTCAGCAGCTGATGGAACTCGGTTGCACCTGGACCACGCAAATAGAGGTGAAACATCGCCATTAGTTGAAGCATTTCTATCCGCAGACTCGGTGCTAGAAGTATGCCCAAGAGATTCGCAAAAGAGAAAACGGAACAAGAAAAACGATCCTCCGAGAATCTCGTTAGTCGTTGGCAAATGTTTTCCAATCCGCTTATCAAATCAAGAGACGAATAACCCACTGCACCGTCTATCCCGCAAGCCGCGTGACTACTATCGGAAAAGAATTCAAGTGCCGTTCCTTTCACGGCTGTTTTTTAAATAGCGGAGGTGTTGCGTGTGCACGCGTCGAACGGTGTACACTCGTATGCGCGGAACGTACATTCGAGTGCATGCGTGCGGCGATGTAAAAAGGAAAGATATCAGATCCCGTATGAAGAAATATTTGCAAGTTATTTGCTAAAATATTATTCGCAATGAACGATATCAGGCCGCGCGTACCGATGTTTAAAACATCGTTGCGCGAGAAATTTTAAACGAGCGTGTACCGCGTAGCTCTTATGAAATGTTCATTAAGAGGCGGAAGCTAATAATAATCGCGAGTCGCGACATTTCTGTTTGTTAACTGGCAAAACTCAGAAATGCGTCTTTACGTATGCACATATGAAAACTGCGTGCGTGCTGCGCTTCAAAAGGACTAGTTTTATCGTACGGAGCCTTAACGATACCACCCCCTTTTTCCTCCCGCGCGGTCACGTCAAGTGCATGTCGCGTTGTATCGCACATTGGACGGGGAACGCTACGTCGCTACGTCGTTCCATGTTCCAATGGAACAAACGAGACGAGATACGAGATTTCGCCAGATCAGAAGAATCGAAGCCGATCGACTCGAACCAAGACCAGTCTTGTTGTCTCGAGATCGCTCGCTGATACGTGTGGTCCATACGGAGCCTTCTCTCGAAGAAGAAGAGTGATCTCGTGACGAGATGTCGGACAAATTTAGAGAGATTCGCATGGAAATATGGAATGCACACGGATGCGCGGAGTAAGGCGACGAGTTACTCGTTACCTCGCCGATCAAACTGATCTGACAAAAGATTATTAAACGAGACCGAAGCGTAACCTGATGCTGCGACAGATGCTGCGATAGATCTGAAAGTCACGCGAGCAAAACAACGGGCGATCTGCCTCGATCTTGAAGCGAGGAATACGAGCGTATCTTCTCATCCGTCCGGCTCATTCCTCCCTTTGTGCCCCTTTTCCGCTCCTCCCCCTTCCGCCTCCCGCTCTCGGCGTCCCACGCGGATCATTCTATAAAAAGCATTTGGGAAGCGAGAGACGTTCGTTTGCGAGACGCGAGATGAATCACAAAGTCGCACTCGCTCAAAGACGAATCTCGCGGATGAGACCGCGAGCGATGCTCCAACGATGCCATGCACATCTCCGACTTGGTTTCTTTTTCTTTCTCTACTTCAGATGGACACACCGGTGCAGGCGAACACGATCGGAACGTACATCGGATCACCGAATCACACGACGAATTACAATCAGGTAGGGAGATCGATCCGTTTCTCGCGCCATCCGCGAGATTGGCACGCGTTGGTCTCTCATCTGCGGGAATTAAATTTAAACCGCGTTGTTTGTTCACCAGAACGACGTGATCAATGTCGGCGGCGAACTAGGCAGCAACGATGCGGGTTACTTCAGCACGAGCCCACAAATGGCGTATCAACCCGCGACGACGACGTCCACCGCTACCCAACAGCTCACACCGCAAACTCCGAACACACCTACGATCATTCTCACAGGTAAACGGGTCGCGCGACGACGCATCTCCGAATCGAGAGTCGAAAAGCGAGATGATGTCGCTTCGTTCGTTTCGTCTTCATCTCGAGTAATCATCTTATAATCGTCAATGTTGCGATTTCGTGTTGTAGATTTCTCCGGTGCGGATGATCTCACGAATCCAGAGTTCGTGAAAGATCTGGGCACGGCGATGATGGGCGACTTCGATCCGGAAATGTTCCCATCGGACGACGCTCTCAGGCAAGGTCTCGATCCGATCGACGTGGACGGTCTGCAGATGCTCGCCGATCCCACGATGGTCATATCGGATTCCAGCGCCGAAGCACACTTTAGGTTAGATCGACTTTAAGGGGAGAGATTTTACTCATTTACCAATACCCAACGCGCGACTGTCGCGTAGGACGAAGTAAAGTTCGTCCTGCCGTCGCGATTAATTCTTAAGACACTTTGACATATGGGGAACTGCTTGTCGGGCACTGGCGGATTTTCTGGGACACGCGCGTTAATACATCCTCGTGTTACGTGTATCTCGTATGTATTTCTTTGCAGATTTTCATGGATACCTTGATTGCCTCTCGCTCGATGCTGCGCATTTGTTAATCTCGACTCGTGATGTGTACGGTACGATACACGATGTCGGTGACAGATCTGTATCCACGGACAATGCGTACACCTTTGCGTACCTTCCGTACGTATGTTTTCTGCAAACGAGTCAGTGATCGACAAGCCAGTCGTCTCCCGTTCGTGATAAACCGTTACTTGACGATTAAGTAATATATAAATCTTTATTAATCCCTTTTTTTATTTTACACTACTTTGTACATTGTATCATGTATGATCTCTAAGAAGCACAAAAGGAAATGTTTACTGATTTATACATGCTTTTATCATAATGCAATTATATTAGAAGTAATCTACCGTTTAGGCCAATCTAAAGTTTTAGACGACGATTAAATGACGACGACGACGACGACGACGACGACAACAACGACAACGACGACGATGATTCGATTACGTTCCACGGCGGACGTTTTCAAAGGGAAAACAGAAAGAAAAAACAAAAAAACCGCATAAAGACATGGAAGTGAGAGAGGAGGGAGATGCCTATCGGTGGTACACGCTAGCAGCAGCAGCCTAGATTCTTACGTTTCCTTCTCCTCGTTGCATCCCTGTCAACAGTTTACGATCGTAAACGGTTGACGGTATGATTCTTCTTATTATTACCTCTTACTCTTACTCTTTTGTAACGAGCTTGATTTCCTTCTCTACTACGATATCTACGATCGGATCTGTGATACTGTGAACGATTAAGAAATCTAAAGGCGATCTCGACAAAGGGATTGCGACCTTCTCGAGGTCGAGTTTCTTCTCTACGTTTCAAGTTCTACGTTGCAATCCTGCTAACCTCGATACTCGTTTCAATATTTATCATTTACATCATTATACAAGGAGAGATTAATTGTAATTTTAAAATACTCCTCCTCAATCAATCAATTATATTGTTTCTTTTGTCACGCTGGCATAACAAAGGCAACGATAATAACGAGCAGGAAAGAGATGCGTATACCTTGGGCGGTTGTCAATTGTTTTTTGAAAGTAATGTACCATACTTTATATATATTCGATAATGTTAATCGAATGCGAAGCTAAGATAATCATCATTTCGTGATAACGATCAAAATGACGAAACTGCGGCCGTTACGATCGTATGGATCGTAAATAGGTACCATACTTTCGTACGCTAATGTTTGAGCTCTTCGTTCTAATTAAGAAAAACACGAAGTAGACAATTAGTATTATGGAGTCGGGCTACGACATCGGCATTGCGGGGAAACGCGACAACGTCTGAGATAGACCTGTGACCCTGAATACGGTACATGCATGCTTCGGCACTCGCGCACTCTTCTTTCACGCCGCATTAAATAGATCGAAATTCGGACAGACGAATAGAGCGACAAAATAGAATTTGCTATCGTTAAGATGTCGCGTTCGTATCTTGTTAGATCATCCTTTCTCTCTCTCTCTCTCTCTCTCTCTCTCTCTCTCTCTCTCTCTCTCTCTCTCCCCCCCCCCTCCTCTCTCTCACTCCTTCTCTTTCTCTATCCTACAAGGATAAACGTAAGATGTGTGAGTCGGAACGGTGGTTAAAACGTCCTGCAAATATGAAGCAAGAATGAATATAATTGCGAATTCTTTGCGTTTTATGCCACCTAAGGCGGTACACACTTTGTATCTACGAGGGCTTTTCTGCACCGAAAGCTTGCGGAGAGTGTGTACTCTGACGGAAGAAATTTAACAATAATCTTTACGTATTTAAAATGTGATCAATGTGACTAAGAGTCGATATATCGAAAAGTTTTATCGTAATAGACGAAATTCTCTTCCTGTTTGCGCTCTCTCTCTCTCCCCCCCTTCCTCCTTCCTTCTTTCCTTCCTTCCCTCTACCGCTCTTTCTTTCTCTCTCTCTCTCTCTCTTCTTTATTTGCAAGGTTTTATTCGCGTATATGCAAGAGGTGCCAAAAGTGCGTAGATATACGTTGTAGATTATAAGACCGTGCTATCGATTCGTAATCGTGCAATATAAACGTGTGTGTATGATCGTCGGTCGTTTAACGTGAGGTTCAAACCGAGTTAAATATTAATCAAGATCGCAACGTCAATTTCTAATTGTCAGTCTATCTGTAAAAAAACGAGAGTTTCGCAAAGAGAGATGTAAGGAGCGCAGAAAAATTCAAGAATAGAATGCAAACGTCCTCTCGCAATCGACCTGATGTCCTCTCTATTTAGCGTTACGATTCGGATTGCGTTATAGATTGCGTACTAGTAAAGGCGAATCGTTCTGCCAGTAGTAGGAAATGAGATGAGGTTTCTGCCGAGTCACGTTTTCTACTTTCAAAAAGATTACGAAACAGGATGATCCAACAGCATGACCAAAGTATCCTCAGGAAAACTGTGCGGACTCGTAATCGTGTAAATTTCTAATCTGCTTTCTTATTTCGCGCCATGCGAAACGGATTCCAATCTATGTCCTATCTTTCTGTTGCTTTTTCTTTGTATATCTCATCTCGATATCCTTTATTTATCCCGTTTCCCTGTCTTTTCCCCATCACATATCTTGTTGGAAAATATAAACACATATTCTCTCTCTCTCTCTCTCTCTCTCTCTCTCTCCCCCCTCTCTCATACACACATGCACACACATACACGTATATACATACACGCGCTCTGTCTCTCTCCCTATCTCTCCCTCCCTCCGTCTTATTATATCGAGGGGAGGAGAGACTGGCTTAAAGTTAATAAGATCGCAAGCCTGTTGCAACGTGCAATTAAAGATAATAAGGTAAGCAGCGAAAAAGTGCACGGAGAAGTGCACGCTGCCTAGTCTCGCACTAGATCGATCCATCGCGTCGATCCGTGAGGGCTTAATGAAAGAAATTTGTAATATTTGTATATAGCCATGTTATACTGTGGTAAAAAGAAAATCATCTATTATTATAAATAACATTATATATATATATATATATAAATATATATATATATATATAAATATATATATATATATAAATATTATATATATTACCTATGTAATACCGTTACGTTGTTGTACTATATTATTATTGTGAACACCATTTCTCAGACATCGATTTTTTTAAATAAAAAAAAGAAACAGCTCTTTCGACACACACTGCTAAATGCTAAGCCAAATCCGTCAGATTACCGTCGTATCGATGGCTCGTTCGTATCAGTTACATGTACATTTCGCGTCTCTCGCGATGGTTGCATTCACGATATATCACTACGCCGATAAATAAAGTGCATTCTCTCGTGTCAATGTTGATCCACTTTACATGATTCGCTGCACACGCATCGCAACGCGGAGAGAAGTTTCCACAAGCAATCCAAGTTCGTGGAGCGATCGAGAAACGTTATCTCGCAAATATCTTCGACTTCAATCTCACTCACTTCTCTCATCGATTCTCCAATCTCACGTTTAAGCGGCGAATGAGGTTGATGAATGAATCGCGGAAGATAAGAGAGAGCGTGGCAATCCAAAGACGATTTTCAAAGCCGATCGGTGAACCTTGTGAGCGTTGTGAGCGTTAACGAGCCTTTCCCTCAACAGACTGATGTTCGTTTCGACTCAATTAATTCGATAACGATTCGTCACAGTGCATAGTATCTCGCGCGTTACATAACTAGACCGCAAGAGCAAAGTGACGCGACGAATCCGCGCGCAATTTCTGCAACGTGTTGCAAATAGCGTCAGTCTGCGTGGAAAAAGAAAAAGAAAAAGAAAACTGCTATCCAACGTCGCTGTGTCGCCCTTCGGATACATCGATCAATTTGTATAATCGCTATTGACGATTCGACGACGTACCGGTCTCGTTCGCGATCGTGATCATAGAGACTCGATCGAGCGCATTTCTCGCTTTTGCGTTTGATCGGCGACGTCGGTGTGTCGGAAGGAAACGAGACACGAAACGCACACTCGTCTGCACGTCACACACATATGCATACTGCATGCACATTAGTAGGAGGAAATTTCTCTCGAAATCAAATTTTTCTCGACACTCTCATCGTTTTCGGATCCTTCTAACCGTCGATGTAAATAACTGTTTTATATTGTTGTAAAGTAGAACGATATTACCGAACGAGAGAGGTGGATTGTATACTTCGGAATATTACGGACATGCCGGCACGCTCTCGGTGCATCATCTCTACTTCCGGTGTCCATGATGTAAGCGCACAAAAAAACGATTAACGATTTATGTGTCTTCTTCGTGTGTTTGAACCTAACTTTATTAATTAAACCTTGAACGTCTACGAAGCGTCTGTGTCTTTGCCTAGGTACCTCTCTTTCTCTTTCTCTCTCTCTCTCTCTCTCTCTCTCTCTCTCTCTCTCTCTCTCTCTCTCTCTCTATCTATCTATCTATCTATCTATCTATCTATCTATCTCTTTATCTCGATTGGCGCTAAGAGGTAACCCGGAGAACGCGAAAATTATTTTCCGCGGGATTCAAGCTCAATTTTTAATTTTCTCTCTCTCTCTCTCTCTCTCTCTCTTCCTTTATGAAAACGACAACGAACATTTGCGGATATAAAATTTGCGTTTCAAAACAGAAAGATAAATCGCGATATCGTTGTCACTCAAGAGATTCGCCTTTTATTCTATTCTCATTGCAGTTTCCAAAGTAGCAGCGTTTTTCGGGTTCCTAATCGGTCTGTGGTGATAATTGATAAGAAACGCCTTCCGACGATCGATGAGTCTCACTATTGTATATAACGTTTCTCCAGTATGTACACATTGTGCGAAAGCTGATTGATTTGAATTTTATTGTCTGTTAATAAATTAAAATTTATCAAAATAAATCAATAAATTAATAAATTGATAAAACGAGCGCACACGCAGCAGAACATTAGCGTAACATTATGCGCACAAATAATGTTGACGATGGTGCAGTTTACTTTGCGAAGATGTTTTCTAAATAGCTTTGTATTTCTAAATAGCTAATATTTTAAGACATAAGAAGCGTCCGAGAAGCAATTAAACTCGTTTTGTATCTTTTGACGCTCTACATGGCCGGCGTAAAAAACAAAGAAGATTTATAAATAATCAGCGATATAGATATTCACTTTTGTCAAGAATTTATATATCGTTCATTTAGGCTACAATTAAATCGACTCGCAATCTCGAGTGTTTCGTGATTAATGTTGTTTTTATCCTATTACAGCTACAGAGTCTCTCCTCTAATTATAAGTGGACCGTATGAGAGTCTCTCTCTCTCTCTCTCTCTCTCTCTCTCTCTCTCYCTCTCGCTCGCTCGCTCTTTCTCTCTCTCTCTCTTTCTCTCTATGATACTCTGTTACACACAGGCGCGCACACACATACATACAGATATATATATATATGTATGTATAAGTCTATGCTTATATTCCTACTGTTTAGATGTTCATTACTGCAACGATAGTCTAGGAATAGTAACGTTATTACGTTTTTTTTTTTTCATCTGAATTTCATCTCACGCGACAAATACTTTGGCATACATTGCGTTCTCGAGGAAAATCCGAGCAAAGATTGCTCGGATCTATCGGTGACTTTAAATTTTCGTGTCGGAGTCGCCGAGTACGCGTTTAATACGCTTAAATCTAGCTAGGGCACTGCCGGGATCACTCTGCAATCCACCGAAAGCTTCTTTGTACTCCTTCGCTAAGCGTGGGCTCAAGTCCTGCGAACTTTTGGTAAGAAACGGCGAGGAATCGGGATGCTGTCCTACCGCAGCGGTCCGTTTCTCCTCGTTATTCCCGCCCTCGTTGGCGACAGCCGACAGGCCACCACCTGCCACCTGCCGATCCTGTGACAACGCATGCTTTATTTTCGTTCGTTAAATCAGATTTATGATTTAGACGATTTAGTAGAGACGGCGCCGCAGTAATAGTAACGTCTCAGGTTAAAACGTGACATCGGGAAAATAAATATCCCGATTTAATATCGGTTTTAATCTGCTCCCCTGCTCGGTCTTACCATTCTATTGTCCGTACGTAGATAGGAATTGGGATCTCGAACCGCGTTAAATAATTCATTCTCCGGTCTGACGCCTGTCTGTTCGAGCGACGACGACGCGTAGCTTCTCGAATGCCTCCTTTTCGTTCGATGACGCTCATCGGTGAACACCGGGAAAGCCTGCCTGACGCGATTGCGTTTCTTCTTGAAGCACCTCTTCGAGGGCGTTCCCCCGGGAACGTCGTCGTGACTAACAACCACGGCGGCTTCACGTCGTTTCTTCGCGTCCTCGTCTCTGCGCGACGACGGCTCCTCTTTCAACGATCCGTCCGATTTGCCGATCTCGTTGGATCGACTGGATCGCAGCTCCGCTGCTCTCGCATACTGCTCCCCCCCCTTCAAAGATCGCTTCTTCTCGCTGCTCTTCGAAGGAGCGACTCCGTCATTGTCGCTACCTCGTATCGATCTCTTGGATACGGTCTGACGTTTCTCGATCGGTTCCATCTCGGAATTCTGTTTCTCCTGCTGCTCCTCGCGTTCTTGATCCTGCAACTCGTCGAACCTGGCATTGTTCTCCTCGATGTCGTTTATACGTCGTTGGGTCTCGATGTCGCGCTGAATCTCCTCCTTGATCGAATCGATCTTCCGTTGAATCTCCTCCTCCACGCGCTTCTCGTATTCCGCATCGGTCGATTCGCCGCTTCTCTTGGACGGAGCTTGGACACTCGTCGCTTCGTCCATCTTGGAAACATCGTTGAATCCCGAGCTCGGATCGATCGAGAGCTGCTCGTTCGATCCCCTGAGCTTGGACGCGTCGGTAGAAGCTGACGCTTCGTTGAGACTCTGGGCTTGAGGAGACTCGGAGATGCGGGAGGAGACTTGCGGGCGCAGCTGTGGATAGTTCTCCATGGTCCTCGATACCCTCCTCGATTTGCCCGTTTGATCGTTCGAACTCGAGTCGAATTTATCGGGTGCTTCCGAGACCGATTGGTCTCTCTTCACTCGACCATCTCCGCGCGCTGCTCTCCTCCTCTTGGTGGCTGCTGTCCCCTCGTCGTCCAGCGACTCCTGTTCCTCGACGGCAGCCATCGTATCCTCGATCGCGTTCGCGTTCGACGAGTCATCGCTTTCCTCCTCGTAATCCTCCGGACCGCCCAAAATGCCACGTTTCGCGATGTCCTTCGCCTCGTAGTCGTCGTAGAGACTCGATCTCTCCTCCTGATCGGTATACCTGTCGAGACCGGCGTTCGTGTCGCGGGATAAGCGTGCGACTTCGCCCGTCTCCTTGTTCTTATCGTCCTTATCTCCCGCCGTATTTTTGCCAGTTTCCTCCCCGTAATCCGACGACGATTCCTCGTCCAGGCGTTGCTGCTGCAAACCGCGGCTGGCTACGTTATCGCTGTAACCAGCGATGGACTTGTCGGCGATTGGACTGTTCGATCTTCGTTGGAGATCTCTCGGATTCGATATCTCCTGGGGGACGGATAGCTCCTGTTGTTTCGTTCTACAACAAGTACAGTTCCCTGATGACGTCATTCGTCATCTTTAGCGCGAATACGCGCTACCGATATCATATCGCGGAAGAAGTCGGTCAGTCGGCGAGAGATGCCGGCCGGTTCGTTCGTCGCGCCGGAGCGACGCGAGTCGAGTCGCAACGCGCGGATCGACGCGCGATTGATTAATCAACGACGATTTAGGGGGGACACGCGCATTTTTTAGGCGAGTGTCCCTCACGATACCTGTAGGCGCTGTTAACGACTCTCGTATGGCAAATCGGCGGTTGTAACGTCTCGAGCAGGACGAGGGCGCAGATACAATTGCACAATCGATTTCTCATAGTGCGGCATGAGAGCTCGTGCGGTGCATCGTGAAAGTGTGCCACGATATTGCGAGCGACCTTAACGCGGGATTAATCGCGGGAAAATTTTATTTTCATCTTCATCTCTTGCGAATTGTCAAACGAGATCGCTACGAAACAACGTATCGTATGGACGACGAGTTATCGTGTATCGAATGCGAATGTGTATCGAATTTGCACGCACGATTTGCGCTATCTTCCTATGTTACGACTCGGTGACTTTTGCGACGGCCTACTTGAAATCGGCTCATTTCTCACTTCTCGGGCGTACAATCGTACCTTTATCGATTTATCGATGGATGGAGCAACGATGGCTAATAAAGCAATGCTCTCGATGCTCGCGGCGGTAGTAGTGCATAGTAGTAGTAGTAAAAACGTTTCCTTTCCTTCACAAAAAGATTTTTATTAAAAAACTGGTATTTTTTGGTAAATAAAATTTGTTTCTTTCTCTGCGTACAGCGCGTATCGTATAATTATAATAGTAAATACAATTTTTATGATGAGATAATCCGACATATCTAAATTTGTCAAGCAATGCCCAGGCAAGGGCATGTCGTTAATACCTTTCTCATGGGACACGGGACACCCTGGAGTTGTCTCCAGATGATGAAGAATCACGATTATTATTATTATTATCATTATTATCATTATCATTATCATTATCATTATCATCATTATCATTATCGTTATCATTACTATTATTATTATCGTTATCGTTATCGTTATTATTATCGTTATTATTATTGTTGTTATTATCGTTATTATCGTTATTATCATCGTCGCGCGGACGAGGGGTGAAGGGGAGGGAGGGGGGTGGGGAGGTAGGCGGGGAGGGGATGCGAACGGTTAAGATATACGGCGACAGATCGGAGGAATCGTCTCTCGCCCTTGCCCATAGCGCGGTTGTCCCATACCGTTACAATATGCGACGAAACGTTACAAATTAAAAAGTTACATCTACGACCATCCGTGGCAACGGCTGCAGCCAGCCAGCCAGCCAGCCAGCCAGCTAGCCAGCTAGCCAGCCATTGGCCCCCCGTCGTTGGCCCTTTTTTTTCTTTTTTTCTCCCTGTTAGCCGTCGTTGGGCATCGGAGACGCCCCCGTGTTTCGTATTCGCCGCCTGCGAATTCGAGCGTGCGAAATCCTCTCCTCTCTGTCATCCCGTCTCCTCGCCACACGTACACAGGTCGCGCGCGCAGTATCATACACGCACGCACCCATACAGTTTGCAGTTTGCACAGTATGTCGTGGAGGAAAGAAGAAGTCGTCGCGCTGATGAGCAGGCGCGCGGGATAAGGATCACTCGATTGGATCAATTGGGACAAGATGATCGGCGCCAGGTGATTTTAGCGCTCTCGCTACAATCCCGCGCGAGAGCGGGATATCTCCGCCACGCCGAGCGGACGGCAAAGCACGACGGCGCCGTACAATGAACAACGAGGAGCGGTTGAATTTCCGCCTAACGCTCGCGATAACGCACAACTTACACATACGCAAGCGATTACGCGACACGCACGCGCCGCGCACACTCGAGAGCGCGTCCGAACAGAAGCGAACTGAACGAAAGATCAAAGATGACGCGCGACGCAAGGATTCAATTCCGAGATATTAATGTGCTTCAAGCGGACTCGAGTCTTATTCGCGTACTCTCTCTCTCTCTCTCTCTCTCTCTCTCTCTCTCTCT
>JAHMML010000019.1:236607-262557 GCA_020341155.1 Eciton burchellii | reverse complement strand
CTCTCTCTCTCTCTCTCTCTCTCTCTCTCTCTCTCGTTGTCTCTCTTGTGTCTCCCTCGCTTTCTTCCCTGAGAAGCGCGGCTTCTCTCTCATCACGGCAGTGGTGTTTGCTTTGAACTCAGGAGAAAGGTATAGTTTGTGCACTAGCCGAAAGAATCTCCAGGAGGGTAGCTGCCCGTTCCAACGACGCGCACGATATTTAAATGCATTTCTCAGTTCGAGTCGGGGAGCTTGTATTATATCAGTCGCATCTTCAAGGTGCCGCGCTTCCCGAACGACTCGTTACGATCGATCGGTTTACAGAGAATCCCAGGAGAGATTCCCATCGGAGAGACGTACTTTAAGGCCAAATCGTACACAGTTTGCGCTTTATGCGCAAACTCGTTGCAGCAACGTCGCGTGGGCGTACGAGCGGATGATCAAGCGGCTGATCATCCCGATCTGGATGCTTGCTCTTTTTCGTCGCCTTTTCGCGGCCGATCGCGCCGATTAAAATGCCACGAGATCGTGGACAAGATCATCAACGGTGAACAATCACGGCGATCGTTGTGAGCTCGCACGCATTCGGGCTAACAGAGTTCGGCATCAACGCTCGGCTCAAGCGCGTTCATCGTCGACGCGACGCGTTCGTAAGATCCTGCGAACAACAACAAATCTATTCGACGTCCGCAATTCTCTTTTCCTCTCTCTCTCTCTCTCTCTCGCTCTCGCTCGCTCGCTCTCGCTCGCTCGCTCTCTCTCTCTCTCTCTCCGTTCCCACCGAGAAGCTCCGCGAAACGACGAACGCCGCATCTCGCACGCAATGTTCATTGATCTCATTCGACGTGGCACAAACATACTTGCGCCGATTCCGCTGATTAAATGCATTCACGCTTCACAAGCGCCAAGGCCACACATACTATCGCCGTACATGATGCGTGCGCCTATCGTTTTCCGCTCAGAGACTTGATCGCGCCGCTCCATTTACACGTATTCGGAGATCAATCCGATGCGCGCGCCAAGTGTCGCCTGAGAAGCATCCAGCAGAGAAGCGAAGAAGAAAAGAAGAAGGAAAAGAAAAGAAGAAAAAGAGTTGTCGATTTATTCCTCTCTGCACATCTGTATCACAGCTGTGAATTGACGAGATAACGTTGCTTCCATTGCGTTCGCGAATTAACCATTTGAGCATTCGTTGCGTTTAAGTTGCGAGATTTAACGGCTCGAGTAAGGCAACGGTAATTCGATCGTTTCGATAAGCGGGAGAAGATGTCGGTCAACTTTCAAATTCGTCCACGCAATTGTCAGGAATAAATCTCTGCGATATAATTATCGCGGTATCGCGATATGAACACTGAAACTATGTACGTTTATTTAATAAATAAATTAACGTTCTCTACGTGTGTACGTGGCAGCTACGACAGGCACGGAAAATACATACGATCGGCGACGACGCGACATTGCCGCCGCTCGTGTAGTACACAAGATAGTAAATCTAGTAAAAGTAGTATCATTGTTCGTACTATAGGAACGATTGAACACCATAATCTTGCTAAAATGTGCGTTCTACTAATCAAAATGATCGTCATCCCCCATAACGTTGCACGAAAGAGAAATATCAAGTGTTCGAAATAATGTACGATGCAAATTTATAACGCTCCGCGGAAGGGCAAGAGTCTTCTAAAACAACAACACAGATGGGGATAACAGAAGTTTGCGGATATAACAATTTTGTAGAATATCGAACAGGTTTACTCGCGCGCGCGCGAATATGCTTGAATACATACATATACATATATATATATATATATATATATATATATATAAAATGAAAAATATAAATAGAAATACTAAACTAAAAAAAAAATATATATATATTTTTCACATCTCGCATTTCTGCATTCATAGGAGAATAAAGTTGTCTCATCATAGATTACGCGCATGGGCGCGTTCTTTTCTCGTCGATATGAAAAATCAGAATGCAATTGGCGGTCATTCAATTTTAAACGTGTTCCCTCAAATAGCCAAAACTGGAGGCTGAATCGATTAAAAATTCATTATGCTATGCAAAAGCGAAACCGTGCGCGTTATAAGATTAAAAAAAAAAAAAAAAAAAAAATCTCATTATTTCAATCGAAGTGGAAAGATTGCGACGATTGCCTGTAATGCCGTTATGCCGTAATTGAATACAGTGTGATCGACATTGCGATTACTCGTTTTATAATGCTATCTTATTATTAGATCGTTAGAACTTGAGCAATCTAATATTGAGCAGTTATGTAGTCGAGTAATCTTCTCGGAAAAGTGTAAAAATGATAAATAGATCGGACAGTAGTAAAACATACGTTTCGCGTACATTACAATATTTTAGCATATAATGCTGTGCCACGATGTGTACAGGAGAATACAATTAAAGTTGTTCAGAGATCGTACGCAGGAATCGTAATGTAGTATCAGAGATCTCATCCGTTTAAACTGTGTTTAAATATAAAAATCGCAAAGGTATAGTAACTTTTTGCGATTTTGAATTTAAAATCTGAAAGGCAGAAGGATCTCTGCCCCAATTGAACGAAGAAAGGGAACCTCATGATAATCTTTGTTTCAATTCAAGATATTCTCTTCTTTTTTTCTTTTATTAAATATAGATCGTAAAAAATTTCTATCCATAATAACAAAAAAAAGAAAAAGATATATAACTGAGATATCAGATGCGTTTCGTCTCGTGAAATCTGATCCAACGTCGTATTTTGGCGTAGCCAAATGATGAATATATGTCTCTAAATCGTAAAAAAGTAAGGGGAAAAAAAAGCTACTGGTAATCTCAAAATTGTAGGGGCTGTTAGGGACGTCAGTTGCTAAAGTCAATTGCATCGAATCCGCCGTAATACTCGTGTACTTGTTAAAGTTCGAGAAGAAAGGATGCGTTAGATATCGTATCGCTTAGTGGCTTCTCAGATAGTGCTAAATTCGTCTGCCTCTCTCCCTCCCTCCCTCTCCCTCCCTCCCTCACTCTCTCTCTCTCTCTCTCTCGCTCGCTCTCGCTCTCTCTCTCTCTCTCTCTCTCTCTCTCTCTTTCTCTCGAATAAATACAAATAAATAACGAATCGAGATGGAATAATTCTATGTCTCTCAACGCTTCTCGACCTTTAAGATTAACAGTTTATGCTTCAGTCTAAGAAAGGTTAATGGAGGATTCAGTTGTTCACACAACACAGAGTCAAAGTACATGCTTCGCTTAAATCTTTATGATAACGAGAACGCCGTTCTCCGTTATGCTCAATATTCCTTTATCTCTTAACGCTGATACAGATGTACATTGATCTGTCGGCGCATCGCTTATATCTTTAAATCTCTGCTTCAGGATTATGATATACGCGCGTTCCAACAATTATATATTATATATGTACACATATATAATATGTGTGTGTATGTGTGTGCGTGCGTGCGTGCGTGTGTCTTTGTATGCATGCATGTATATATGTGTGTATGTATATATGCCGAGTTACACATCTATCAAACGGATCAATACGCGCAACAGGCACACTTCTGCACATCTTGTAGTTGCACAATTTCCAGACACGATTACACATTATCTTAATCCCAAATTATTCTAATATATTACAGAGCTACGAAAGTATAGGCCTAAGCTTATGTTAGCAATTGCGCGCCGTTCTTACAATACGGAGACTCGCGGCCATATAGGAAACATTTCGTGTTAATGTTACGGATACTTCGTACATAGCACGTGTACATGCTCTAGGCGTTTAATCGTTTACTCGTTATTATACTAAATACTTCAGAATACGAGCGAGGCTTACATTATTACAATGCATCGGCCGTGGCGATGACCGATGACTAATGACTTCTAGTCATTCTAGTCATTAATCCTTGTTCCTTTAGTACTTAAATTTTGACAATCTCGTTTATCTTGATTTTACCGCTTCTCGTTCCGAGACACGCGTTTCGCGCGCATTAAAGCACTTCACTTTCAAAAAGGTTCAATGGAAGAGAGGGATCATTTTTCTATGTACATCAACTGAAGCGTTGCAAAAGATTCGAAGAAAGGTTTGCCGCGTGATCCGGGACACGATAAGTACATACGATCGGTGACGAGGTCTGATCGGTCAAAAGTGATTTTGCCTGATATGCGACGTACGATCGATATTCGATCGGAGAGAATAGCCTCCAGAGAACAGATAAATGTGATAATAATCCTTTAGATTGGAATCTGTGAACGGAATAATTTTTTTGGACATTTGGACAAGCGGAAAAGACAAGCGGACAACCGCGTGTTCGCGTTAGAAAGAAAGGGGCGGAATAGCGGATACTCCAAGAGAGCGGAAAACTGAATCAACGACAGCGGTGGTGCGTGCCCTAAGATTTGCGCGTTTTACGTATTTTATTTAATCGTGTACGCAATTTTTCGTATCTGTTGCGTTGCGCCTTATGTCTACCCCCTGTTACAACCCCTGTTATCGTGATTTGTTGATGACATATCGGTATATATCGGTGCATATATCGGTTTTGCTGTTAGCAATCACCGATGCTTCATTCAATCATTGATACAGAGGATATTATCTTGCGACTAATAATTACACTGGTTGTTTTCTTCAATTAAAAGAAAGCCTTTTGACAAACTCAACTCAACTCTTTTTATGTCTCACGTGGTACGGTTTAACATTGATGGGTTTTGTGCGTATCATCATTTTGATCGTTTGATTTGATACAACAAAAAGGTAAAATTTACGTAGACGTGAACGGCACAAATGATAAGGAGGTCTGTTTTTCTTTTCTTCCYCCCCCCCCCCCCCCCGCCCGCCCGCCCGTTTTGTGATTTTAACACGAGACTAAGACGTTCGTCCGAGTTGTGCTGTTATGCTAATACTGGACACCCCATATACTGCTGTACGCGCTTGCTACTACTACAAGCAGCGAATCAAAGTGGCACGATGATATGTGCGCGACATTGTAGGAACGAAACAACCACGGATCGTACTAATCTCGGGATGAACTAAATGCATATATATTATATATATATATATATATACCTTCAAGCGGATTGATGGCGAAAGAACAAATGGGCGAAACGAACAAAACGAAAGAAGGTGTTTGCGGATATGGAACGATATGGAACTTCTACCATTTTATCTTGTATCTTTAACTTACTGAGAGATTACGGATGTATAGTGGGATTAGCTAATCAGTCTTGTGTTAGAGGCTCGTTATGTCTAGATTCAACTGCATTGCGGTTGCGTTGCTCGTATAATAATTCTCTCCATAGCTCGTTCCGTTAGGATTCGTCCGATATTATTTATCTCCCGACTGCAATGATTATACGGGTTCAACCTTTTTGTCCGTCATCAATCTTATTTCTCACTGGGCTATGACAGTCTACATTCTCTCGTCTCTACTCAAAAGCATAATACATGCCTCTGAATTTCACAGTTTATCTCGTGGAGCGACGCGACGAAAACGAAAAGTCATTTTGCGTATCAGCGATATCACACGAGCTGCCACTCGTGGCGCACGAGTGGCATGGACGATTCTATTGCACTCTATATGGAAACTCTGTAAAGTCACAACTCTGTAAATTGCACACGGTGCAAATCTTTGCAAAATGCGTTAAGCTTAACTTTCGCTCACGAAACGATATACATTGATGATTTGGCGAGATTTTGCGAGACTTAGCGGCGACCTTTTCCTCCCCCGCCCGTCTCCTTGTTTCTCTCGAGAATTCTCTCGTAGATGTAAAAGGCCGCGATGTCGCGCGTCAGCTCCACGAGATGATACGATTATGTAGGCACAGGCACGTGGCCCATGTCACGCGAATACAAGGTATGCCGAAAAATTTCAGAACTGAGGGGGCTCCGAGGGGAGATGCCAAAGGAAATTTTAACGGAATCCCACTTATTGCTTGCTTTGGAAATGCGTTCTGGCGCGCTCTCTAGATATCAAAAGATTAAATATTAAAGGCAGCGTTATGAGTCTCTCACAAGTTTCTTACAAACTCGCTCATCAGTCCTAAAACTTTTCGAACGTACGGTGTACTTTTGTTTCATGCTTTGTTGGATCTCTATATGTTCTCTAGATTATCTAGATTATCTAGATATACAGAATGAAAAACGAGAGTAGGGCATCATTTGAGTCAACGCGCATTTAACGTAACGTTTCATCGTGTGAGTTTTGAAATGAAAAGTGTATAAGTATGATACCTATTAGTGAACATGAACTCTAGATGCTCTTTAGATGCTTCTAAAATTTTCCCACGACTACGATCATTCAAGTATTTCCTCGAGACTACGAACTCTTTGCAGATCGTAATTTACAGATGCTCGCTAACCGAACGCTCGCTACTGAGAGTTTTTTTTTCCAATCTAAAAAGATCCTTACTCTCTAATTCTTCTGCTATACATCGAACAATGGATGGTGGATTCAAAAACCGATACAATAGAGTCAAAAACAATAAAACAACATAAAAAAAACATAAATATAATATAAATTTATAAATTAGAGGAACGCGCGATGTATCTGCCAAGTTGATAAACTTATTCTCTGAATAATCTCTCTCTCTGTGTGTGTGTGTGTGTGTGTGTGTGTGTGTGTGTGTGTGTGTGTGTGTGTGTGTGTGTATGCGCGTGCGTGTTCCAACACAATGTCGTATCTATATAATACGAGTTCAAGCCTAAAATCGTGCAAAGTGGCGACTAGGCGTATTTCACATAATTTATAAAACGTGGTCTTCTCCCTTTACTGTGAACAAAATGTCGTACCAACGCGGTAGTCGACCTAATTGCCACTTTGATACACACATATATATATATATATATACTACAATTGCCACAAACGCGCAAAAACGAACCGATACTATACAAATCTATAATTATAGCTTACAGCGAAAACTAGCATATCTTGCGACTAAAGGTTAAACAGAAAGTTTATGATACAAATAATCAACCTGCTTAATTCTTTGATACATGCTTACATGCTAAATAGTTGCTGAGGAGAGAGGGGCTCCGTCACGTATTTTTGTTAACAGATATCGCGCGTCGTCGATAACACAACGATATCCACGTGTTTTTCAAAGTGCGTGGCCCAATTTCAAGCAGAGACATTTGGCTTAAACCGCAGCTATTTATAATTCGACGATAAAAGAAAAAGTAAAGAGAGAAAGAAGATGGCGTGTCTTTAGTAAGCTAAGTTCTCCATATTAACGTACGTAACTACAGCAATAACTTCAAAAAGACAGTATCTGGTATAAATATATCCGCTGCTTCTCTCGAGTCGCGAGTCGCAGCAGCGCAACAAATATATGTATAATTAACTGTACACGCGTTGTGGTATCAATTACATTTAGAGAGACGGAATTAAGACATGGTAACACCCGTATAAGGAAACTCCACTTGTTGCTCGTTAGGACCTATATACTCTTTACGTTTAGATGTTTAAAATGTTAACTTATGAGTATAACGTGTATGTTAGTATACAACACTAACATGTATGTACATTTCTCTCGTGCGTACGTAAAACAACAATACGCTGCTCAATATGATCCTTCGAAAACTGTGAGATCCAGTAAATGCTCCAGTAAATTTGGCACAGACACTGCCTTTTTGTTGGAATACTCGCGTCGATTTAGCCGAAGGATATCGTTTCGAATTATCGCGCGTGATCTGTTTCGCACTGGATGCTTAATGACGCTCAATCACTGGTTGGTCGTGTTACCGATGTAACCGTTATTCAATGTTTCCGGTTTATTTACGTAATCGTTCGCGTGCTCGTTTTCGTTCTTGTCACCGTTAATGTCAATGTCCATATCACTGATAGACGGAAATTCCACGTGTAGCGGAGCGATCTCTTTCTTTAGAGAGCCCGACATGATTTCAGGGCTTCTATTCTCGTAATCGGGATCAATTCGCGACGTGGATTGGATTTGGTTTGGACTGTCGAGGAAATTTCGTTTGGCTAAACTGTGCGGACTCCCAGATTTTGCTAAGGAAGCTTGACTCACGTTACTGCGGGATGCGCTCTCTTCGTGTATGAAGGGTGAACTCTTCACTGACTTAAGACTGTCTTCAACGAAGGGCAAGTTCAATGTGTCCTTGCTAGATAGCGTGTTCCCGGAGACGCCGTCAAAATCTTCAAAGTCAGCTTTAAGAGGTACTTTTGAACAGTTCATGTCATGGAAGCTGGGCGTAGCTTTAGAGGTTTCACCGTACGAATCTATTCCATATTGCGGACTCAAGTTATTTCTAATACTGCCAGGCTCAAAGCTCGCGAAATCACCAAAATCTTGACGCAGTGGCGAATCTTCCTCTCCCTCGATCTCTTCCTCCCGCAGATCTCGTAGAGCAGACATGTCTAAATCCCTGTTGGAATTAAATTGAAGCAAATTTATCGAATAAATCTATCGAAATATACACATGCGCAGATACAACACATTAGGATGCAAATTAGAATGCAAATTAGGAATGCAAATTGAGGAATGAAATGAAGGATGAAATAATTAGGATCTTATCTCTTTATCATTAAAATAAATATAAAATCGTGCCCTTACTGTTCAATCTGCAAATGCAAACTATTTTGATTTCGAGCTTCGATTCCTTCTGGATTGTGATAAAAGCTGACATTCTCGAAATCTTTGATGTTAACTCCTTGCAAGAGCATTCTCTCGATGCATATGAAGGTAGGTCTCTTTGTGGCTCTTTGATTCCACGTACGCCTCATCAAGTTATACAGCACATCGGGACAATTTTCCGGCTGTTCCATGACTCCGCCGTTAATCACGTATCGCAATACCTGGAACGACGCGAACATGTCTCTTGGAAACGTGTACGAGGAAAGCGACGATATATCCCATCAATCGTGATCAATATTCACCTGATCGTTCGCCAAGCCTTGATACGGCTGTGAAGCTAACGTTACCATCTCCCACAGAACGACCCCGTAGCTCCACACGTCGGAGTAAGTGGTGAACACTCCGTCCTTTAAACTCTCCGGCGCCATCCATCGGACAGGTAACAGTCCCTTGGATCCTTTTCGATAGTAATCGGTCTCGTATATATCCCTCGTCATGCCAAAGTCACCGATTTTCACGGTAAGATCTTCGGCTACCATGCAATTACGAGCAGCCAGATCTCGATGGACAAATTTCTTAGCGGAGAGATAAGACATGCCATCCGCGATTTCGATCGCCATCTGCAAGATCCTGCTCAAGGTCGGAGGCTGCCTGGAAAAGTTCTCGCAAACGTCCGGACGATGGCTCCTCAGGTACGTCTTCAGATCGCCATTGACCATCAGTTCCATGACTACCAGGGTAGGCTGGCCCTGCGATACCACGCCTAGCAGCCTTACCACATGATGCGTATCGAAGGCCCTTCGATAAGAAAATATAATGAGCTAAGATCCGAGATAGAATAAAACTGTGGACACGCGACAACATTGAAGGAACGGAAGAGAAGACAATTGATATCTTACTTCATGACGGACGCTTCGTTAAGGAACTCTATCCGTTCACGATCGGTCGCATTTTCGTTCACGGTTTTCACGGCGCACCGTACTTCCCGCTTGCCTTTTACGACATGCTTGGCCAATCCTTCGTACACCATACCGAAAGAGCCGTTCCCCAATTCTCGTAATAATTGTATCTTCTTCCTGGGCACCTCCCACTCGTCCGGCACGTAACTCGTGCTCATGTATTCTGGATTCACCGTCGCGATCAATCTCATGCTAGGCACATTTCGTACCGATCTTCTTTTGAATATATAAAACGTCGTCACTGAAGCGAGGATCGCGACGATACTCAATGCCGACCAGAAGAAAATCCAGAATGTACCCAGTGCGCCATACTCCTCTATATAAAAGTACTTCACCTCGGTATACGCGCCGTACCCGGCCAAGCTGGTGGCTCGTATTTTTACGGAATAATTCCCGGCAGGAAGATCTTTCAGGATGTAAGAGTTTCCGGCATTGGTAAAATCGCGTCTCGTGATGCATACCACCGTTGCTTTTATCTGTTGCGATAGCCAGAAAACGGATTGTCAAATGAGGAGGAACACGCTCACGTTCGTAGCCGCGTTCGTATCGACAGCGAATATACTCAGAGAGATATGTTACTTACATTTTTTATGTCTACTCTTTTGTACTCGATCTGGTACGTGACGATTAGGCCGTTGGGTTGAGACGGCTCGTCCCAGTACAAGGTAACCATAGTGAGACTGTTATTCTCGCCAGATATGCTCAGCTTAAAGGTATTTGGCGGAATATTATCTGCGCTCTCCATAGCCAACGTACGATACGTCTTCATGCTCTTCGTCGAGCAAGTCTTTTTCTTCGATTCATTCCCAACGCGCTCCCTGCACGCTTGAACCTCGATATTGTACGCGGCGAAATGCCGCAGGTTTTTCATGACATAAGTAAGATTCGTACTCGGCACTAATCGCTCGAATATCGTATACGTGCCATTTTCCATCTTATCGTTAGTGCTCTCCTTGTCCTGAACATGAAACGTTACGTGGTTACGCGGAAAATTATAAATTATAAATCGTAAGCGTTCGTACGTAAGCGTGACAACAACAATATACAAAAAAAACTCGACTCGACCGTTCGACTGTTATTTTCATTCGTTCATAATTCTATCGCGAGTCTCATCATATGCAAGGCAATAAAATCGGCGATATATTATTCGCGAGTGAAAATGTAATGAGCGAAGAGAATGATCTCTGATTGAGATCTGATCTCGTTCGTTCTTAGCGGAAATCGAAATCGAAATCGAATCATCTTTGATCTCTCTTACTTGATCGTAATTTGGCGAAGAATCTTTGGCAAGTTCCGCCGCAATTAGCATTTCGCTGGTGTCGCGTCTTCTGCGCGTGTTCATTCGTTTTACGTAGACCTGATTGTGCAACGCATTCTCGAAAGCGATCGAGCTGGAGACCTCTTTCTCGCGTATCGACTGATCCGTCGTTTCGCGATCCGCACAGGCGCACGAGGCGCTCTCGGGAGACTTGACTAATTCTTTCTCTTCCTCGGCGCGCTTCCTCTCCTCCTCTACTATGACGGATATCGGTTTCTTCTCCGGCAGCAGCATCGCTGAAAACGGAAACACGTATTATATCATTCACCTATTACATCGTCATCGTCACATGTATGCGAGAGGATCGCAGTATATGGATCACACGGAGACAGAGATACGACAGAGAATAAAGAGAATAAAGAGTGGCTTGTATATTACGTTCGTCGCAGTAATTCCTCTGATCAATGAAATTCGGATCATCCGGCTCCCATCGGCCGACGATTCGATAATGCGTTAGATTCCCATTCTTGTGAAGAGGCGGAAACCAGGACATGACCAGCTCGCTGCTGGAATTACTCCAGGTCAACAGAGCTTTGGGCGAACTGGGCGCATCCGGTAACGTCGTAAAGTACTTGACTTGGCTCTGCGCGCCCGATCTCTCCGTAGCTATGGTATAAGTCTTGACGTAGTAGGCATACTGGGTATAGGGCTTGAGTAGAGTCAATATGTGAGTGAGATAGATGGGCCCTTGTATCTCCGTGCCGTTATGCGACTGCGGCGTCGCGCTCTCGGCAGAGACGTCCTCTACTCGCCAGCCGTCACCGCCGCAGGCATCGCGACCGTCGTACATGGTCACGTTCTGGTTGGGCGCTTCGATGAAATAAACGATGTAACCCAACAAAGACCTGGTATCGTGATGCATAAAGGCCTCCCATTCGATGATGGCACCTCTGGGTGTCTTCTTGATGACCTTGGTCTTTAGCTCGGTGACGTTGCAGGCGACCTTGTCCCCGTTGCTGTTGGGCGCGACCTCGAGATCGGTGAACTCGTTCAACTTGGCCTTCTCCCGCAACGTCTCGATCTTGTACAGGCACAATTTCGGATTGAAATGGAAGAAGACCTTGGCCGATCCGTCCATGGACATGATGCTGATGTTCGGATGAGTGCGCCAGTCCCAAAGCTCCTGGAGATTCTGATTGTCGAGCACGGCGAGACTGTACTTGCCGTTGTCGAGTTCGTTGCCGCGAATGACGCGCAGGCTCTTGAGGAAATTGAGGGATATCAGCGGGAAGCTGCGAACGATCTTCAGATAGCCGTCTATCTCCTCGATCATGCTCAGACTATCCTCGAGTTCCTTCACGATGTTCTTGCCGCCGCGTATCTGTATTTCCAGGCTGCCGCTAATGTGAGTGCATCCGCGAAGCTTCTGCGCCGAGGCGATGCTGTCGACGTTCGTACCGGCACAATCCTTCAGACACGGGCCCTCGCACTTCCGACAGGACACACTGTCGTTCTCCTCGCTCTCCATGTAACCGGCCGGACACTCGATCACGCAGCTGCCGTTGAACGGTTTGTACGGATAATCCTTGACAGTGTCCAATGCCTCGCGCGGCTTCGACATGCGGCGGCATTCCTGTTCACCGACGCAGCGCCGGTTCATAAACTCGTAGGTGCCTTCCGGGCAACGATCCTTGCACTCGTTGCCGTCGATCACACCCTTGCAAACGACACAGTCTTTGGCTGTCAGTCCGGTGCATCCACCCAGGCAGGAACGATGGCAGCATCTCCCCGCGTCGTCGCAGGCGCGGTCCTCGGTGCATCTCCGATCGCATACTACATAATAAAGAGAGATTTATTTTGCTTAAAAATTCCGTTGGATTCGCCATGGGAGATTCGCCGTTAAAAGGCGAATGATCAATTGCAATGATTTACTTCGTTGGCAGTGTTGTCGATTCCAGCACAGATTCTCATCTGGTTTCGTCTGTCTCGCTGGGCAACTCTTATCGCATACCGGGCAACCGTTCGTTAACTTGTTACCCTGCGAAAATGAAGCACGGATAAAAATGACGCGATGACGGTCGTACTTTCTCTCTCTCTCTCTCTCTCTCTCTCTCAATGATTTGCTTTCGAGTCAGAGTCAGAAAACTCGAACAAGAAACTCAAACGAAATATGCTTCTGATCTCAAATCGATCGAGAGAATTGCTGCAAGCTGCGGACGAATGGAAAGATAATATTTGTCATTCGATACGTCTTCCACGTACGTACATCGATATATATATATATATATATATATATATATATATATCGGAATAATCGATATTCGTTACCGTGGATGGAGGAACGAGGATGCGCGAGAAAAAAGCAAGAGAGAAAATAATAAATAAGCTATCCGGCCGCGCCGCCATCCGGCTGCGTCGGATACAAAGCTGCTCGAAAAAGACATTTGCGAGAGAGGCTGCTGGTGGTATCATACGATCCGTGCGTGCCGTGCCGCCGCCATCGTTTCTCTGCACGATACATTTTCCACGAGATACTCGACGGCGCTCACGACACTAGTATACAAGAGTAAATCGAAAAGCGAAGGATGCCGACTTAATTGTCCGCGATAATAAAAAATTTATGGGTCATTGGAAAAGAAGCTTGTCGATCTGCCGATCGATTCGATCCGCCGATCGCGAGGAATGCTCCTCCGTCGCGTCATCAGCGTCATCAGCGGAGGAGTTCTCGCAAGCAGGCATCGCCCAAGCAATTTTCAAGCTCCTAAAATTTCTCGTCCCTTCCGCAATCCGCCGCCGCGCGCGCGTCGTGTCGTGTCGCTTCGCGCTCCGCGAAGCGTGACGACGGATCGCGCGCGTATCGCGGTACTCTCATTGTGCGAGACACAGCATCGCGACGGAGAGAGAGGCATGCTCGCGTGGCCTCCTCCCCATAAAAGAGAAAAAAAATGGAGAAAAAGAAAAGAGGAACGAAATAAGTAAACGAGGAGAGGGATTAGGCTAGGGACAGCACAGGGAACCAACGATTTAACGCTCATTGGACATCGTCGAGGATCATCGATTCGCGCGGGATGTTGAGCGGCGCAAGGTCGAAAGTCGCCGATCGTCCGCTGAACAATGCCAAGTGAAAGTAGGATGTATTGTCAACGGTGTCGTCGATTCGAGTTCCGGATAATCGAAGCTCGCTCGAGCTCGACGCGATGAGATCTCTTTCCTTCCTCGGAGATGAGATCTCGATGAGATCTCCGCCGTTTTAGATTCGCCGGCGAATCGCGCGAACGACGCTTACCGATATGACGTGCTCGCCCTTGCCAGCCTTGGCGATGACGTCCCAGTCGACGGTGTCGACGTAGCAGAGCGTCGGGTTCTTCTCGAATCGCACGGATCCACGCAGGATGTTGGTGAGCGAGTTGAGACCGAGCTCCTGGAGATGCATCATCTCGAACGCCACTAGGGCGTAGTTGATGAAGAGAGAATGGCCGCGAATCACCATCAGATTCGGAAAGAGACGGCCGACGCTCCTCAAACCGCTCACTCTGCAAACACAGAGGATAAGGATAAGGCTGCGATGTGCCGCCGCGATGCGCGTGCAGAGACGGAGCCTGCCGCGGCGTGAGCCGCCACCTGCTACGTTCTCAAACTCGTACCGTTCCTCCGAAAGGGACAAGCAGGAGGAACAGATGCGATCATCGATTCTCAGCCGCATAGTTGCGTGTACCTGTACAAAACGAGATATCCAGTGATCTCGACGAGATCGGGGAAGCTGAGGTTGGCATAGGCCGACTGCTCCGCTCGGTCGATCAGGAGAATTTGTACGAAGCCCTCGACCACCCGACATCCTTCCAGTCTCGTGAATTGATCCACGTTATTTCTTATATCTATACTTTGGCACACTGTAACAGAGAGAGAGAGAAGACGACAGTCAAAGTACAAGTTCGCATGCGTGGCGTGCGAACACGTTTAACGCGCGTCCGTTCATTCAAGATTCTCACGCGCGATCGATCCCCCGCCGCTCGCCAACGCGCGCCGCCGTCTATCAGTTTTGCCTGGCGTGGATCTCGCTAATCGCATCGTCGCATCGTCGTCGGAGGACGGAGGACGGGGGACGGGGGACGGGGGACGGAGCGTCGCTCGAGACGACGCGTTCAATTTTAACGGGAGTCGCTAAAAATACCCGGCAGCTGCCATCGGGACAAATAGCAGGAGACGTCGCGCGATCGTCGCGTTCCTTCAGCATTATTCGCGCACGAGACGACATGCGCTTCTCCCGCGCGTCGTCAACGCACGCTCGCTTCCCAAATGACGTTTCTCTCGCGATCGTCGCACCGTTAACGAGCGTTGTCGGTGCTCGGCTTTCAGCGAGCGAGCGAGGCGAGCGAACGTTGTCCGTGCGAGCGACCAACGGAAAATCAAATTCATCGTAAACCATTCCCTCCTCCTCCTCCTCCTCCTCCTCCCCCCCCCCCCCCCCCCGTTCGACGAGTGACGAGTGACGAAGACGACAAACAAGCTCGTCCGAGCTCTTCCGTATGAATTAACCGTTCGCGAGTCGGAGATACGGAATAGGCCGCGTGTCGTAAAGCCGCGTTCACAACGCGATGCAACGGCGCGCGCGTTCCTGGCAACGGGCGTTGCCAAGCTGGGGCGCGCGTTCGACCGATGTGGCCGATGTGGCCGATGTGGCGCGGCCGTAGAAGCAGCGCTTTCGTTGTGCGAAACAGCTGCAGCATCGGATAATATTATCGCCAATGAATATCTCGCCCTCGTCATTCGCCGGCAAACTTCAAAGATACGGCCGTCAATCGACGAAACGTATAGCCAAAGTGTCTTTCTCTCTTTCCCCTCTTCTTTCCCCTCCCCCGCCCCTCTGTTCGCCTCTGTCTCGTTAATAATCTTATTTGTACATCCTCGGTTTCGGCTGCGATAACCAACACACGTGGACGATCGCGATAATTATTCGCACGCGGGAGCGTAACGCCTCGCCGCGCCGCGTAATCGCCGATGCTACCGAGAAAGCGAGCCGAGCAGGCGCGCGCGGCGTCGGCCGGTGTCGAGCGGCGTTGTCGAGCGGTGGCCAAGCGAGACGATGCCGCGCGATACCGACGAAGCGCGTTATGAATTTCATTCATAACGAATCGCGAAACGGTCGGCGCGATACGCCGTACGCGTACGGCAAACATATACTATCTACGCACGTGTAACGCGTGTAGCCAAGGCGGGCGGGCGGGCGGGCGGACGGACGCCGCGCAGGATGTGACGGAGCAACGGCCGTTTTTCGAAGAATCGTGAGAGAGAGAGAGAGAGAGAGAGAGAGAGAGAGAGAGAGAGAGGGAGAGAGAGAGAGAGACGAAAGGCTCGTTCCACAGAAGCCAAATTCTGGACAACGTGCAAACGGACAACATTGTTGCACAGCATGGCTTCGCGCGAAACGCCTCGGCGAAGGCCCGCCGCCTTCCCCAAGTTTGTCCGGGAATCAGCGAAACGCATCTGCCGCGAGACGCCTCGATCGTATTTCGCGTCGCAAGGTAATCGCGGCGCGCCAGTCGTGGCGCGGAACAGGGCCGGACTGCAAGTCTCAAAGTTGCAAGGTGGGCAAACACGTGTTGCGAAGGTTGCAACGGCGCTCGGTACGCAGCGGCGATGCAAACGAACAAATAGGCAGACGGACGTACGTACATACGTACATACGTACGGACGGACGGACGGACGGACGAGTGGATGGAAACGGCGATGATGGGATTCGTCGCTTTTAGATAGCCTACTTAAGAAGTTGCAGCGCCCGGCGCATTCCAAGCACTCTCCTCAAGGTTGCTAGCCATTCACGCAAAGGCCGAAGCACTCGGATGCCCTGCACGTGGATTGGCCGCTCGCACATTCGCGCGATGGCATTCCACGGGGCCCGGCCACGCTCGAGAAATCGCCGCTACAGTCGCGACGCGACGACGATCGACGCGCGTCGATCCCGATCGCTGAGCAAAGTCGAGTCCGTAATCTCGATATGGCTCGATAATGGCTGGCTGGCCGTGCGATTCCACGGGCCCAGCCCGAAAGAAGACGTTCCCTCCGCGGATTTGCGACATTCGCGAATCCGAGAGAGGAACGCGCGCCGGCCACTTGCCGCGGGGACGATAAGCGATCGGCGGCCAGACGTCGCCGGCTGTTCAGGGAGAACGAGTTTCAACGATTATCGTCGCAATCTCTTATTTCCCCCCTTTATCGCCGCTCGCGTCTCCCATAATCGTTTCCACGAGCAAGTATGTTGCATCGAATGGAATCGCAAACGATGGACGAGGAGAGAGAGAGGGGAGGGGTGGAGCAGGGGGAGGGGGAGCCGAGGTGTTTGCCCGAGAAACAGGGCGGTTTCCCGATCGATCGGTAATCAATGGCGGGGAGCGAGGAGCGAGGAGCGAAGAGCGAGGAGCGAGGAGCGAGGAATAAGCAGCGGGTTCCGACTCGCAGAGATGACGGACGTCGAGGCAGGATCGCGTGGCATGTGCTCGTTACATTGTAGCCTCGCGGCGAAACCGGCTGCGAGCCAAGTGGGCCGATGCCCATAGCGAACAACAAAATATCCTGCCGCTGATGACCGAGGCGGGTATATTCGTTCGCCGATCGGCGAACGAGATCGATCGATTCGACTCGCTCGAGTCTTTAATCGTCGCGACACAAGATTAAAGGAGCGCGCAGCAGCACATTGTGGTGGGATCGATGCGGCGGGAAGGGGGGCGGGGGACCTGGGGCGGGGGCGGGGGGGGGCGAGAGAGAAAAAAGGGGGGTGGAGGAAGGGGGAGGAAGGGGGAGAGAAGAAAAGGAAGAGAAAAATGTACGAGACCTCGTATGAAACGCGGCGAGTCGACGAGCGAGGAGTTTTACGGCTCGTCGCTTCCTACGGCTCGCGCATTCCGAGGCGATTCATACTTTGTTGCAAAGGTCCACGATTAAACCGGCTCGGAAATGATGCAGCACGAGAGGCAAACGACCATAGCCACTTATAGCCAGCTTGCTACGCGTATCGAGGGAATGAGCGATAAAGAACGAGCAATAAAGAATCGCGCCAGCATGCTTACTTTATACATTTTACATTTTATACATTTTTATATCGCGAGATAACGTCGACATGCGCAGCCGGATCCGTGGCGCGCACTCGCGGGCTGAATTTATGCCGAAGAGGCTCGCTGTGCAAGCCGTCGAATACGGATGTGCGCGAGTTGCAAATTTCTCTGTGGAATTTCGTAATCGTCGATAGAAGGGATGAGATTAGATTACCGCGCGTATTCCGACGCGGAGAAGAAGAAGAAGAAAGACGCAGTCCCGCACTGTGGAGCACTGACGATTCTTCGCATCGATCGATAATCCGGCCAAGATTTCGGTTAGCGGTGCCGCCGCCGCCGCCACCGCCACCGCCGCCGCCGCCCCCGCCGCCACCACCGCCCCCACCACCGCTGCCGCCGGTAGCGCAGCCTCGCCTAGTCTCGCTCGAAGAAGCCGACGAACCGTGCGCATTCGACGATCGTTCGGCAATGTTATTCGACGGGCTCTTTTTAAGACCGGTGGTCATAAATATTCCTCCCGTCGAGCTTCGATCCGCGCTAGTGGCGAAAATTACCCGAGTAAAAATATGTCGAGAAGCGTAGCCCTATAAATAGGCAAATAACCCGCGTAACGTTCGTTCATCGTTTCCTCCGTGGCTCGTGCCTGTGGCTCGTTAAATTCAACAAAAGCCGGAAGCTATCAGCTTGGCGCCACACGAACCAGCCGCTGTACGCGGCGCTCGTGTCGTATCGCGCGCGCTGCGCTATTGCGCGACCAAGCACGACGAATTCGTAGCCCCGTCTTTCGTAGCGCGAAACAAGCTCGCGCTGTATCGGCTCGATGCTCTAAAAATACGACAACTTTCCCCGCCCGATCTCGATGAAGGCACGAATAGACCCATTGAACCGTGGCCAGTCCCGCGCGGTATCGCGCGGACAGATATATCTCCTCCCCCCTCTCTCCTCCCTACAGAGATATCAACACGCGAGATATCACGGCCGGGTGGTAATGCCAGGTGTAAGGCATATAGAGATTCGCGGGGCCAACGGACTCTCTGTGCCGGAAGCCGCTGTCTAGACGACAGCGTACTTCCTCTCTCTCTCTCTCTCTCTCTTCTTCGGTCGCCCCGGAGCACCTTTGCTCCCACGATTGAAATTTCCGCGGCAAGCTGAATGACGCGCGCGCAGCAGTAGCAACGCAGCGGATGTACAGCAGATGCGCGCTGCGTGAGCAATTAACCTGCTCAGTTTACGCTAGAAACGAAGAAATTCGAAGAAACGAAACGAAGAAATTCGTCGAGGATATCTCTCTCTCTTTGGTCGTTGTTCCTTCGCGCAGCGAGCGGAAGTCATCGGAGGATGCCACTACAGCCACGACAACTTCCGCTCGCCGGACGGACAGAGCGCGCCACTTAATAATAATCGAGGCACACGACTCGCGATAGCGCGCGTCAGCCTTGCGATCCCGTCAAACTTTCGAAATTTCCTCCGCTCGCCCCGCGATCGAGACGAAACGAGCGGAAGGGAAAGGGAACGAGACACATCGCAGGAATGCCATCAGCTCCGTTGTTCTCCGTTGTTCTCTTGACGAAGCGGTTCAATCTTTTTCCGAACGCCGGAGAGTACACGCCCAGGCTCCTCTCTCTCCTTCTCCTCCTCTTCCTCCCTTTCTACTTGCCCTCCCTTTCTACTTGCCTTTCCTACCTTTCCTTTCGTTTCCTCTATATTCCCCTCCCTCCCTCTCCCTCGCTCGTCTCTCAAGCGCGCCCGTTGACTCGATCCACCGAATTAGAGCGACTTTTTTTTTCCGGAAAAGCGAACAAACGGTCGCGAGGATGGAAATTTTGCGATCCGAATCGAGTTTGAGCAAGACAAAGTCCCGTCTACCGCCGAAGCCTCCTTCGGCTAGAGACAAGCCTAGAGACAAAGGAATCATCATCGCCGCGCCGGCCATTACAGACGCGCGTGAAAAGGCTAGGAGAGCTAAAGGGAGGCAGCGCGAAACGCTGCTGCTTACACGTCTCGGACTCGTCCCGAGAGCGACATTCCAGAACTCGAATCGCTCGCTGGCTCTCGGGGGACACGTCGCGCGGCCTCGATGGACGATTAAATAAAAGTATGTCGAGCTCGTATACATGCGCCCGCTGGCGTGCATCTCGTCCGTGCCGAATTCTTGCTATTACGTTTGTAGGCGCGATTATTTAATCTCACGCGCCAGACCTCTTCTCTCTTTCGGCACGACTATTTTTTCGCTCTCTTCGCTCTCTTTGCGCCGGCAGGACGGCACAAAGGCCCACCACCGGCTTGACCGTGGGAGAGATTCGGATGTAAATTGGTCGGCGCGTCGTTTGCGACGATGAGAAAGCTAAATTGAATTATTCATTCGAAAAATTCAGCTGAAACGAATTTTCGGCCGAAACGCATATGCATATCAAAACGAGCCACCACGGCGAGCCACCGGGACGGCGTTTCGAGATCGCATCGAGACTCGCCGCCGCTTTATACACCGTCGCACAATGTCGGCTTGCACGTGGACGACGATTCAGACGATTCCAGGAATCCACGGAGGCGCGGAGTCTCCGGAGAACGGAATATAAAACCAGTCGCGATAACGCGTGCCCGCCCCGGGTGCACCCTACTGAAGCACCGAGCCTTAATTCCGTACGAGGAATCGCCGTAAAGTTGAATCGAAAATCGACTTTGAGCGCGAACGCTCGCGCGCGCGCGCGAGAGAGAGAGAGAGAGAGAGAGGGAGAGAGAGAGAGAGAGAGAGAGAGAGAGATTAATCGCCGATTAGTCGCGACGACTCGACAGCCGACAGATTATTCATCTGCCAATCATTCCGCTGCACTCGCGAGAGATCTCGTAATCGTAACGTAAAAGTTATCCTCTCGTCTCGAGGATAATTTTTCTAATCCTCGAGCAATTATCGCTTCCCTCGAAAGGTCAGTTGCTCACATTTAAACGCGATCGGATACAAGTTCGCCGGGACTTTGCACCGAATCGCGCGGCTCGTTATGACAGCACAGAGAGGAAGCGTTGCGCGAATCGCGCTACCGATATACGTGCCGCTTCGCTCGTTCAAGTATCGATTCCTTTCCCGCGTGCGTGCACCCACGTGTCGGCATCGTCGTTGACGTCTCGCCATTTCGTTACATCTGTGTGCGCGTGTGCGTGCGTGACACGGCAACTTAATATTATCGCGTTCGAGTTACCTTTGTTTCGTACGCGGAATTACGACATTGCTGCTGGAGCGCGCGTATCGGTCAATGCAATCTCCCGGTGTTTCCTTAACGCTCGACGAGATGGGCGATAATAGAATACAATTCGTACGTACAAGCGCAGGCGCACGTGTGTACACGCGTGTGTACATTCGATAAGTCGAATCGCGGTTTAAGCACGAGCACGCTCCGGCCGAGCTCCGACGAGCTCTTGCCTTCGAAAAGAACAAGGGTTAGAAGAAGAATGAAGAATGAAGAATGAAGAATGAAGAATGAAGAATGAAGAATGAAGAATGAAGAATGAAGAATGAAAAATGAAATTTGCTCGGCAGCAAAATTTTGTTGGAATCACGAGCGGAATCACCGGAATCAGCGGCAAATCAGCAGGAGACGACGCGAATCCTTTTTCCGAGCAAATATGCGCATCACAATCGCCAACTTCCAGGGGAGAAGTTTCGAGCTGTCGAGCTGCTTCTTTGTAAATTATACATGAATCTAACAATGCGCGAGCCGCTCCGTTCTTTTCAATATTTACGAAGCTTTACGCAAGCGTGATATGAAAGTTTGGCCGGCGCTACGGCAAGCATCGATTCGCATATCGGTCTCGCGCGCCGATGCCGATACCGATGCCGATGCCGATGCCGATGCGAGATCCGAGCCTCTTCGTCGTCGCCTGACGACCAAGAGAACGCATTTGGAACGCTGCAGTCGGAATCACTCACCTCCGTCTTTCTTAGGAGGACCGATAGCGGCGGAATTCAAGTGTTGCGTCGCCGCGAGATCGGGTAGCGATGCGAGTGTCAGCAGCACGACCCAGAGGAAGATTCTCCGCCACTTGTCCGTCGATTTGTCCTGGAATCTGACCGCGAGGTTCCACCGCACGACGCTCGAAGCACATCTCGCGGAAGACTCGCCGGCCGGAACTCTGTCGCGTCTCAAAGTCCTGTCGCGTTTCTCAAGCGTACTACTCGTCGTACTCGAGTCGCCCTTTGGCGAGCCGTTCTCGTCGCGTTCTCTTCGTCTCGGAGGATGATCAGGGCCATCCTCCGTCCATGTCGCGTCCACTGGATCGGAACGTCCGTCCGTTCGACCGCGAAGACGCTCGCAGAGATCGCACGTTGCCGCGGATGACACACCGTCGACGTTCTCGTGCACGTCGCGACCCGACGACGAGCAATGGCAGTGACAGTTGACGATGGAGCGAACCTCCGAGAAAGAACAAGAGCAACAACAAGAAGAAGAAGAAGAAGAAGAAGAAGAAGAAGCAGAAGAAGAAGAAGAAGAAGAAGACGTCGCGCCGGTGCTCGGTTCGTCCTCGTCGAACGTCGCGCCGCGGGCTCTGCGTCGATAACGCGCGGCTGACGATTTCATCTTCGACTGTGGAACAACGGAATCTCTTCCTCGATCAACAAAGTCACCTCGTCGTATCTTCTCGGCGAATCTCAGAACAGGGAAAAGACGTCGCCTCTCGCTCGCATCCCTTCACGGTCGATGCAGCGATGAGACCTTGACCTCGGTAGCCTCTTTAGCTTTCGCAGCCATTCATCTGTACGCGTGCGGGCGAGTTGGATGTCAATGCAGCGGCAGGCTCGACGATGTCGTCGACGACGAGGACGAGGATGACGACGATGACGATGACGAGGACGAGGACGACGATGACGACGATGACGGTGACGACGGTGACGATGGTGACGACGGTGACGACGGTGACGACGGTGACGACGGTGACGACGCTGACGGTGAGGACGACGACAATGGTGATGACGATGGTGACGACGACGACGACAACAACGATGGTGGTGGTAGTGGTGGTGGTACTGACGACAATGGCGATGATGGCGACAACGACCTAGGCGTTGGCGATGATAACGACAACGGCGACGGCGACGACGACGACGACGGCGACGACGGCGGCGACGGCGACGACGACGACGACGACGACGACGACGACGATGACGATGACGATGAGGACGGTGACGATCGCTCCGAGACGCCGCGCATCTTTTCTCGACCTTGTCCGAGGCGTGTTTGTTGCACGGTCCTCTCGTTGATCCTCTCACGCGCGGTCCAGAGCAGATTCCCTGTTGCGAGACGGAGGCACACGCGCGCGCGTGCGATATCAGTCGACCGTGCCGGAAGATCGGTACCGTCGGCGAATCACCGCGCTAAACGCTTCCATCGAGTGCACCGGACGCGCACGGAGCTGTGCGTGCCGGGGAATCGGGAGCCGATCGATTCTGGATCCTGGAATCTCGCAGGAATCGGCAATCCTGGCGGCGATCGAGTCAATCTCTCCGTGACATTCTCGTTTCGTCTCGATGCTGTTGTCGGTCTACCTGTAATCAGAGATCGATGCGAGATCATCAGACTTTGTACTCGCCGGAAATTCGATCGGGATCAATCGAACGGGGAGGGGGGGGGAGGGGGGGGACAGCAGGCGGCAGAGCGAGCGCCACCACCGTTCCTGTTGGAGTTGGAGTTATCGCCCTTATCGTGAAACAAACAGCGGCGCCACGGAGCGAAAAATACCGATAAATCTTGAAAACGTTCGCGGGTATCGTGGGCGATGCACGAGTGCTATTCACGAGTGACGCTTACGTGAGCGCATAAATAAGCGGTAGTTATGGTGTTTACGATACGTAACGATCACCGGCGCCAAACGCCAACGTCACGTTCGTTATAATCGTTATGTTATGGAAAAGAATACTCGCAAAGATAAATTGGCGTGACCGTTTGCGTTTTTATTCGACGAACCGTCCGGTCCGGGCCGGTCCGGTCCGTCCGTCCGTCCGTCCGTCCGTCCGTCCACGCAAGAACATAATATCGGAAGATACGCCTCATTACGCCAAGGACGAAGGTGGTCGCGTCCAATTATCGAGTGACAATGCGAAATCGCGGAGGCGACCAAAAGATAATCACCGATGACGACAGATTCGGCAGACGCGCGACAAAGTTTCGCGCCTCGTCGCGAGGGCTCCGATTCAATCGAGACAAAGTTTGACGCGCAACTCATCTATTTGCAAGGATAAATTAGCGATAGTTTCGCGCTCCGACGCCGATTGCTCATAAAGCGATCCGCCGTTTGACGCGATCTTCTCTTCGCGGTAACGCGGTCGCTTCGGCGTTACCGTTGATATACCGGCAACGTGGTCCGCATTTTTGTGACATAACGATGATGACACGCGCTCTACAGATTTTTCCTACATTCTTGTACCACGTGACAATTGTAAGAATTCGGTCAATTGGTTCGGAGACAATGCCTGAAAAATATTCAAACGACGTGGCGGCGCATGCCGCGACAAGAGATTTGGTCTTGGGAAAGCGCGGCGACATTCGCGGTGCACACGGTGTACACGCGGACGACAATTCACAATAGAATTTTATCAGAGCGTGGAACGCTGGAACGAGACCAAAGAGTACGAGGAAAGAATCCTCGAGGATGCTCGGGAAGATGCTCGGTATAAGCGAAAGACGAAGCAACGAGAGCTACCGAGCGTTACCGAGCAGCACTCGTCGTCGTGTGCGTCGTCCAGCGGCGATATTAGCATCGTTCGCGATGCCGACGTCCGACACGGGTCAAACGCTGCTTTTCATTATGCGGAAAGCTGAGTCGGTGCTCAGTCACGACGAGCAGTAACAGCAGCAGCAGCAGCAGCAGCAGCAGCAGCAGCGGAGACGAAAAAGAAAACCCCGCCGCCGTTCCGGACTGACTGTCCGTAGTCTCGAATTAAAATCAACATTGAGCAAAAATTTACTTGAAAATGTTGAAACGCCACGCACGAGCCACTCGATTTCGACGTACGAGATCGCGATTATTAGGCGAGAATCGTGAGAGTGAGGTCGAAGGCGCGATCCCACGGGCGGCCGACGAGCGACTGCAAAAGAACAAATTTGGAGCAATCGATCGTAGACGTCTGCGATGCGCCTCGTCTCGCCTGCCGTGACTCTCGGGGTTAAGTAAGGTGATTCGATCAAGCGTAGATTTCTCTTGATAATAAACGGTAATTGATTTATCGCGCCTAAAGGGGCCATCACTGATTGTCATCACCGTTAACGAGAGGCGAGTACGCCATGGCACGCGGGATCGAGACACTTTCCGATCGTTTCGAATCAACGATCAACGAAGGAGGAAAGGAGCCCCGCGCGATACGCCGCCAGCGTAGCTCCACCACCTACGCCGGCTTATTCATAGTTTTATTTGTAGTAAGCGAAGGCAAACACGGGGCGAGAATGCGTTACACACGGCGCGGCGCACACTCGTCATCGTGACACCGTGATAATTTCAGACGCGAGCTCGGAAATGTCAACTCGCGGTGGCTCCAACGTGGCACCGAGACTCTCTCCCTCTCCCTCTCCCTCTCCCYCTCCCTCTCCCTCTCTCGCCCTCTCGTCATTCGATAAACTTAGCGAGGGGAGACGTATGTCCGGTCGAGATATTCTCGTCTCCAAATGTCGCGCCTTGAACCGTACGGCGTCTTGCGCCGTGTAACGTTTCGCGAAAACAAATTGGCAGCGACAAAACTATGGAGATTCGATATGGACCTCCGGCTCGAATCGGATCACAGGTCAGGTCAGGTAGCTCGTTGAGAAGCGGGTCCTGCTATAGGTCGTGGACCAAATCTCAGAGAGAGAGAGAGAGAGAGAGAGAGTGAGCGAGTGAAACTGGTACGCGGCGGCGGCTCGAGATGTAATCGAGAGCTGTCCGGAAGCGAAACGAGGATCCTTTTACACGACGATTGGCCAGCAATACGTGAAAACACGCGACGGAGATGACGCGTGTTCCTGTGTGCGGAGATGCTTGGCGTACATCTGACACGCGACGTCGGCGTCGATGTCGGCGTCGGGGTCGACGCGCGCAAACGAGCGCGCGCGAAAGACAGAGAGAGAGAGAGAGAGAGAGAGAGAGAGAGAGAGAGAGAGAGAGAGAGAGAGA
>JAHMML010000019.1:228846-236567 GCA_020341155.1 Eciton burchellii | reverse complement strand
CGATGTCGGCGTCGGGGTCGACGCGCGCAAACGAGCGCGCGCGAATGACTGAAAAAGTAAAAGGTTGCAAGACAGAGAGAGAGAGAGAGAGAGAGAGAGAGAGAGAGAGAGAGAGAGAGAGAGAGAGAGAGAGAGAGAGAGAGAGCGCGAGCGCGCGCGACAGATGCAGCGATACGGGTAAGGCGAGCGACAAGGAAGACGGATGCATCGGTGGAGGGAATAAAGAGGGGCACCGTTCGTGACGAGGGCGAGGTGAGGTAGAGGGCGGGTAGAGAGCGGACTTCATTCACAGCGCCATGCCGCGCCACGCGCCGCGCCGTCGTTCCACGACGAGGTATTTGTGCGGTAGCGTTCGCAGATTCGCCGCCGCCGCCGCCGCCGCCAATGTTCGTCGCGACCGGACCCCGAGTTTCTCGCTCCTTGCCAACCCCGCCGCCCGCCCACCTCGGTCCCTCCATCGCTCCGTCTCGTCCCGTCGCGCATCGTCGATCGCGAATGGGCTGTGCCAAGAAAAAGCGACGACGCCGCCCGAGTCATCGCTCGCGTTATCCAGCCTGAGGCCGCCGATCGCGGAGCCGATTCTTCGCCGATCTCGCCGAACCTCGTGACTCGCCGCTGCGCACGCGCGGAGGTGTTCGCGATTGCGTAACGCTCGACTCGGGCTCGGACTCGGGACGTTGCGTTACGCGGATAAATCGTCTCGTCGCTGCACGCGCGCGCATGCACATACGCACACGCACGAGCGGGCCGTAACGCGCTACACAACCGCGCGATCGATCGGAGATGCATCGAGGGGGGCGTGTATGGCCGGTAAAAAAAATCACTGCAGTCACGACGAAGAGGAGGGCGGGGGCCACGCGGAACGGAACGAAACAGAAGAGAAGAGAAGAGAAGAGAAGAGAAGAGAAGACAACACCACAGACACCATCGCGTATCTCGATGGGTCGCGGTCGCTTTGTCGCAAACTGACAAAAGAAGGCGAAGAGAATACGCGTTAAAGGAGACGAAGCGCTGGCTGCTCTTCCTCGCGCTTTCATAAGTGCCCTTCGCGGAACGCGCTCGTTTTATCTCTCTCGCCGAGCGGCGCTTTCTTTCCTTCGCCGACGCCGCTATGCTCTTTTCTTTATTTCTCTCTCATGTACGCGCGCGCACACATGCCGCGCGTCTCTCTACAAAAGCGGAGATAAGGGCGAGCTGAATGGGAGAAGGAGATGGTCATCGCCGCTCCAACGGCGACTTTTCTCCTCTTCTCTCCTTTGAAGAGAGACGCGTTCGCACGGCGTTCGCTTACCGCCTTATCTTCGACCAATCGGTAACGAGTACGCTCGCTTCGTCACGACGTCGCGTAGTACGGCCGCGATATTCGCGCTACGGTCTCGCTGTTTATTCGCGCTCGCGCGTTCAATGTCGCCATTGTTACAGTCGCCACTAGCCGCTCGTTAGCGCGCGTTACAATATCTCGCCTAGCAGATACCACTGCACGCCGGGGATGATGTCTCCTCCTAATTTCTCCTTCTGGCTATCGTGCCGCATGCGCGCGCTCGCTCACTCGCGGCGCACGATCGAGAAACAACTCGCCGATAAGAGGGGGGGAGAAGATCGCGCCGCTTTGTTTGCCATCTTGACGTTTCGGCTCGTTTCTCCGCGCCGCCGTTTTTATCGCGCGCCGACGTCGACGCCGGCGCTCTCGACTCTCGGTCCTCTCGTTCGTTAGCAAAGATATCTAATATAATCGGAGCGTGTGTCCCTGACAGATCGTCATACCACGACGCTGTGTCATCCAACGGCACATTGACGGGACATTGCTCGCGAGAGGAAGAGAGGAAGAGAAAGAGCATTCAGCGCTCTCTCGAAAGATCACGAAAGCGAGACGATTCCATTGGAAACGAGTCTTTGCGCTTCCCTGGCCAGCAGGAATCCGAGATACCTTTTCCGAGATATCGCTCCAAAGTGTGAATGCCTTTGGAAAAACATCGGATGGCACTAATCTACAGTCGGAGCCGATAAAACCGAACGCAACGAGATATAACTCGTCATTCAGAGAATCGACAAACACGACGACGACTACCTTTTTATATCACTGTCCAAACAACGTTACGCGGCTCTCTCTCTCTCTCTCGCGCGCGCGCGTGTCCAAAGCGAGATCGCAATCGTCGCTTTCTTTAACGCGGCTTTAATGCGGAGCGCCACTCAAAGCGTTAAAAACATTGGTGATTTCCGTTGAACGCGAATCTCTTTCTACGAGTCTGCTGCTCTTGCAATAAACGCGAGCGCTCATCGCCGATCGAGTCGCTACAATATTTATAGCAGAGATCAAAACGGATATATATATATATATATATATATATGACAACTCTGCACGATCTCTCTCTCGTACTATCAATGGAATTACATTATCGGCCAATTATGATAATTGCTGTAACGTAGGCAGTTGTAGCACCGTGAATTATCAGCAATCGATTCGCCGATATGATGATACTGCTCAATTAAATCCATAAATCACGCATAATCATTCATCTCATTGCAGAGATTATCTCTTCCGCCGTAATGACGCCGACGCGAAAGACGGACGTTTTTGATCTCTTGACGTTTCTCAGGACTCGGCATTCGTCGTCCGATGCCCATCATCCGTGTTATCCATTATTCATAGGCACGCGAGACCGTGAAAACCGAGAGAATAGAAACATGCACGCGTTACGTTCACGGGACACGGGCATAAAGCCGTTACAGATCCAGCGCTCTCTCGTGCCGCACGAAAATAACGTCCTGCTCCAACGAATCGGATACTGCGGACAACAACGTCAGCGGATAATTTTGACTTGTCGCGAGATTTCGAGCAAGGATAACGGAACCATGCGCGGCGCGCGAGCGCCTGAGAACCGCTGCTGCTTCCGAGGGTGGTTGAGTGAACCAGGGCGTGGGTGGAGGACGAGGAGGAGGAAGAGGAGGAGGACGACGACGACGACGAGGGACGGGGGGCGAGAGGAGTGCGATACTACGCCGCAGTACGAGGGGTAGACGATCGATGCGAGCCAAAACATTGCCACATGCCTAGAGCGCGCGCGGAGCTCTCGCCGTGCGCGGGATCCCAGCGGCCTAATAATGCGTATTTCGCGTGCTTAACAATTTCGCGTGTGTCCTAGTCGCCGACCGACCGACCGACCGACCGACCGACCGACCGACCGACCGACCGACCGACCGACCGACCGGTTAGTAGGCGGCGGCGCGAGAACCAACGTCGAATCGTACGATTCGATCCGCGGCGGTTCGCTCGCGCTCGCGCGCGCGCGATCGATCCCCCCCTCCCCACCCCTGATCTCTCCCGTTACTTATACATTGGCCTTCGTGTATAGCGACGTGCCATTTTAACGCGCATAAAACGAGAGAGCGGCGGGAAACAATGCCAAAGGCTCGCGCGCGCTCTCTCTCTCTCTTTCTCGCGCGCGCACGCGTGGCCAACGCTCGCGATATTATGCCGTACGACGGCGGGATTTAACGTGGGCGGCGAGCGAGTCACTTTACGGCGGGTCAGATAACTTTTTGGCGTCCATCGAGGGAATTAATAGCGAAATGGAGAGATCAAAGTCGGCCGGACGAGTTATCGAACTCTTCTCGATCGGGAGGCGCGGGGCGCGGGGCGGGGGGCGGGGAGTGGAGGGGGAGGAGGAGAGAAGGGGAGCTCCGCGAGCGAAGCGGAGCGGAGCGTCAAGTAACGAGCGCGTAATACTCGACGTAATCGCGATGTTGACTCGCGGAAAGCCGTTAGAAAGCGGATCTAACGCGCGGGTCGGAATGCAAGGTAATTCTGTTGAAGGAACGCGCTGGAATCGTTGGACGCGCGAAATGTTGCGAGCGCTGCTGCCGCTGCTACACCGTGGCTGACGTTTGCGGCCAACGGAAAATCATTCTTCCGAGAATTCGCGTACACGCGCAAACCTTCGATGAGTATCGATGCGTGTTGCACAGCCGGCCGAGTATTTATAGTTGGCGACGTTCGTGCGTCCCGAATTTCAACGATACTAACGGCGAGTTCGCTAATAACGGCGAGAAGAAAGACTACTACTATGCTACTACCCCGAAGAACATGCCTCGTATTTACGCGTACGCGGCTCGAGGAGCCGTGATTTATCGCCGGGAAAGCTCCAACAACGCGGTAGCTTTCCGAGTTTCCGTCACGATCAGCGCGCGCGCGCGCGCTTCTATTCCAGCCGCTCTCCACTCAATCGCGCTCAATGTTCTTCTCTGACGCACGCGGAGAGTTTTAGGGAAGCTTATCGTAACGCGCGCGCGAGCGCGCGTGGGCCGCACGACGGCCACGATGATAACCGAGATCTCTCGCGGCCACGAGAGACAACCGGAAGCGCCTCGCCAACGATAATCACGGAGACAACGTGTCCGTGATTCGCGGCGCAGTCGCGTTACATTGTGGCGCGTAGAAAGCGATCGCGCGCGCGCGCGCGCGCGCACGTCGGAACGCGTTATCGTCACTGACGTCGTCGTCGTCGTCGTCAACAACGTCGACCAGTCGCGAGCTGTCGTTATTGTTGATTCGATATCAGGTGGCCGATGGCCGTACGCGCGATTCGATTTCGAATCGTGAGACGTCATCTCGCATCCAATGTACCCCTATCGGATGTCCTCAAAAGCAAGCTCTATCCCGATCGATGGCAGCCTTGTTGCGGTCGATTGATCGCGCGGCGCCGCTAATGACCTTTCGATCGAGAGCGATCCGTTCGGCGGAGATGGCGATGCGACTGGTAGCAGCTTTCCTGCCAGGCGAGCTAACCACCGTCGTCGTCGTCGTCGTCGTCGGCGGCGGAGGGGTTGCGAGGAAAATGCGCGCGGTAGGAAAGGGATGGAACCCGCTGTCTGGCGAGCGCTCGTTCGTCTCTTCATCTCGTCGACTCGCGTTGGTCGTTTTCGCGGCTTTCTCTTTCAACGCTCGATCGAAATCCCAAAAACCTGCTCGTCTCTCCTCCTCTCTCAGAAATTCCTCGGAATCTCGGAACGAGGACGCGTCGATGATGCAGGGGAGCATGGAACCGCCGCCATCCAACGGTGAGAGCGGAAACCGAGAGCGAGAGCCGACCGTATCGCGCGAAACCTTTCCTAGCCAGCAGCATCCTCTCCTCCCCCTCCCGCGCGACGACTGTACATTGTCGCGCGTAGTATAAAGCGACGTGGTGCCTTGTTCGCAACGCGTATGATTTACGCTCGTCTTCCCGAGAGTCGTATTTATTGCCGCGTATTTATATCGTCGCGTCGCAACCAGTAGACGATTACTATTTACATGCGATTTCTGCTAGTCTTTTTAGTGACGGACGCAAGGCGGCAACGCTTAACGAGAAACCGAAACCGTCGATTCATCGACGATTCATGACGCAGATTACTCGAGAAATTTTTCAAACGTCGCTTCGCCCGGTGTTGCACCGCGCGCAAAAGAGGATGGCGACCAAGAGGGGCGCTCAAGGGCGATGATATCGGCTCGGTTTATTAGCGGGGAAGAAGACGCAGACATTTACGACGAGCTGGCTCCAAGTACCCGAAGAAGGGTACCGACTGGGTGCCGCGAGGAAACTACGAGACAATAATCGCCGCGACGATATCATCGACGACGACGACAATGACGACGACGAGGAGAGCTAGAGTCATTAACCGAAGAGTTTATCAATGTTGCGCGATAAAGCGCGATAAAATAACGATCGAGATCTCGGCGATTTCGGTCCTTTGGCGCGCCGAGGCGCGGCGCGCGGCGCGGGGCGCGGGTGGCTTCGAGAGGGCGCATGCCTCAATGAAACATCATTCCTGGAAGGTGCGTGCGTGCACGCGCGTAAATCCTCGTCAGCGGACGAGACGAGAGAATCTTCAATCATCGTCATTATCATCATCGAGGATCGAGATTACGAGATTACGCCAAGGAGTTTACGCTCGCGGTTCAACCGCGAACGATACGAGCCAATTAACGAATCAACGGAAGGAGAGTCGAGACACGATCGGTCGCGTCGCTCGCCGCAGCGTCTACCAAGTTAATTGGAATTTCCACAGAGAACACGCTGTGGTAATTAACCGCTCGCTCGCTCGCGCGCGCGCGCGCGTGCGCGTACAGAAAGCTCGAAACCTCGTAAAAGCAAACAGGGACACCACGCGCGGCGTCTAGTTGAGATAAGAAAAATTATTTACGACAGCACCGACACGACAAGTAGCAGCGATGTGACGTGCGTTGACTCTGCGTGTACAGTATTGTACGTGGAAAAGATTGCAACAGGGAAAGAAAGAGTGAGAAAGCGCGCAAACGCGCGTAAAAGGACGCCGCCTTTAGCAATTATCGACGATGCTCGCGTAAAAGACCATTGTTGTCTCGAGCGATTATCTCTCTCTCTCTCTCTCTCTCTCTCAAAGTAGAGAGATTCGATCCGCCGCCGTTCTCGACCGCCGAGAGCGATCGTTGGGCGCGCGCGTGCCCTTGATACGCGCGTTAATAGCGCAACGGTGACATTCCGTGCCATCGTTGGCTCTACTGCTCTCTCGCCTCGGAGACGGCCAACGAGCTCTACTCCGATTACGATACGCGATGCGCGAACGGGGGATCGGCTGCCACCGCGACGTCATCAGCCTTTCCACCGAGATGAGACATTGTTTGAAAATACCGGCCAATGTTTCGAGGGACGCATCAATGTTGCGTCGATATTGCGTCGATATTGCGACGGCGGCGGCGGCGAAAATCGTAGCATCGTGTGTGGCGCAGCCTGGACCAAACATGAGCGAGAAAAGGAGGAAAAAGAAAAAGAAAGAGGAAGAGGAAGAGGAAGAGGAAGAGGAAGAGGAAGAGGAAAAGGAAAAGGAAAAGAGGAAAAAAGGATGAGCTTGCGTCGTGCCGTTGCGCGCGGATAATCGCAAATCACCAAAGGCGCTTTACTGTCGGCGCTTATAAGAATAACGAAACGCGAATATAAGGCTTACGCAACGCGCCTCAACGTTATTACCCGCCGTTAATGTCAGTCGTCAATAATTCAATACATTTTTACGAATGCTCTCTCAAGGCTGGACATTTCGTAGACACTTTACTTGTTTCGTTTTTTAGTTAACGCGCGCGCCGGCCAACAATTTTTGCCGACGTCTATGATGTCGTAAACGTCACCGTCATTCGTAACGGTCCCGCGGCATTTTCCGCCGGCTTAATAGGAAAGCATTTAGCGGCGGCGGCGGCGGCGGCGGCGGCGGCGGCAACGCGCGCGCGTCCACCAACGGCGGCGTCGTCCAACGCCGCCGTGAGAATCGATCCCGATTCCCAAAGCGTATCGACGTCATCCCGGGCGCTCGCGCGCTCACCCGCTCGCGCGCGCGCGATCAATTCTTTCTTGCCTTCTCTCGCGGCCTTCCGTCGGACGCGATCCGCGCGCGCTCGCTGGCTCTCGTCTTCCCTTTTCCTCTTTCCCTGCGGAGACTGCGACTGCGGAGGGTGGGGTGAAATTATTTTCAAGCTCTCGACGGCTCAATCATCCAACAGTGGATGCGATCGCTATCGAGCGTTTCTTATCAAGCGAGCCGGCGAGTAGAAGGTTCTCGCCAGCGATCGATAGCCAGCATCAGCCGGCGCAGCATTCGCCGGCTACAGGCATCGATTTTCGGCCGACAAGAGCTGCGCCCTCGATATCGCGCGGAAAAGGGCTCGCCGCCCCTCCCCGTAAAAATAGACGCCTAGCGTCGGGGGAAAATCGCGT
>JAHMML010000019.1:161346-226346 GCA_020341155.1 Eciton burchellii | reverse complement strand
TACTAGAACGCGCACCACGCCATGCCCCGTGAACGTGCGTCCGTCCCTGTTTACCCCTCTACCGACGAGCAAAATATGAGTCTGCGCACTGGCCCTCACCGCCCCTCCCTCGCGATCGCTTTATACGCGCGATAAAGCGAATATCTGCTTTGACATACTACGACGCAACTGCGACGAGCCAGCACGTAACGCGCCAACAAACGGGTCATCGTACTCTCGCGCCGTCGCCGCGGTATTCACCGACTTACGAATCGTGCGCAGATGCCAAATGGCGCCCGCGATTCGTATCGCCGATCGTACGCGAGGCGACATCTCGCGCCCGGCGGAGCGCGACGGCGTTGACCAGATGACGCCACCGCCAGGCCACGAGACTCGCCAGATGCCGAGAAATCGGGCGCCAGAGGGCGCCGCGAGTCACAGGATCGCGAATCGGCCAAGTACGGGCTGGAGGAAGGAGGGAGGAGGGAGGAGGGGGGAAACTCTGGCCGCGAGTGGAGCTCGACCCACTCGACGGACAACGGAGCAGACGTATTTATCGACGATCGGTCTTGCTTGCGATCTTTAATGCGCGCGGATAAGTTACAGGTTGCTCGCAGGCATCGCACGCAGCAGACGCAAGGTCCTCGTGTATCGTCGTGTTCACGACGTTAGGCAACGCGATACCGATAGCAGAGCCACCAGTCCCAGGATCATCGAGGAAGCGCACACGACCGATAACGTGTCTCGATCGTAATCGGGACAGAGCTCCTTGTCGTGACATCTCCTGAAAAATGAAAAAGAAACGATAACGTTGAGAGTTGACGACGAGGAGCATCGTCGACTCGATTGACGACGGAATCTAATGGCGTCGATCCGAACGTCGTCGTCGTTTCTCATCACACGGAGAAACACGGAGCAATCGCGCCAACGCGCGACGACTTTCCAATCGACTCGCCAATTTCCGACTTACGATACACAATTGACCATTATTCACCATCTCTCGATTAGTATCACCACGAAGCCGGTGATGATCTTGTCGAGGAAGGTAACGATGGAGTACACGAGCGCGCTACGTTCCGTTCTCGAGCCGATTAATTCGGCGGTGACGCTTAACGCGGTGACCATCGTGATGGAACTTGCCGTGCCGATTAATACGGCGATAGCGTATACGAGGGTCGCGTTCCTCCCGACCAATTCCGTAACGACGGCGGCCAGGATGCCGATTACGGCGCCGAGAAAATAACACATCTACGATTCGACACATTTGTTTGTTGGTTTGTTTGTTCCTTTCTTCCCCTCCTCCCTCCCCCTCCTCCTCCTCCTCCTCCTCTCTCCAGCAAAAGCAATGTCAACGCGATGTCGCGGCGTTCCCGAGGAAGCTGGAAGAAGTTGCATTCCAAGCTTCGAATCGGGAACGCTGCTACCAAAGCGAAGCGAAGACGACGCTTCTCGAACGGTTGTCTCTTTGTACCTTTGTACCGCATCTTCGGTTGATATGTTTCAGCAGCAAGGCAGCCACGAACGAGGACGCGTACGACGCCAATGGTACGCTGGCCAGTGCCTGCTTGCCACCGACCTGGATCTCCTCCGTGTACAGAGGCAGATAGACCGTCGCGAGAGTGATGAACAGTCGGCTGGCCACGTACAGCATCGCGACCCTCGACAGGATCGTCACGACGCTCCACGACAATCGACGCTCGAACGTCGTGCCCAACGACTTGCCGTGTAATTCGTCCTTGTTTCTCGTTGAGCATGCCGGCGACGTCGTTTGCTCCAGGAGATTCGCTTTCAGGAAAAGGTGGAAGAGGACGGTCGCGGTCACGCCGAGACTCGTGACAATCGAAACGATGGTCTGCAATGATGCGACGAGCATCGGCATTACGATCGCGTCAGAATTCTTTCTCGTCTCTCTCTCTCTCTCTCTCTCTCTCTCTCTCTCTCTCTCTCTCTCTCTCTCTCTCTCTCTCTCTCTCTCTCTCTCTCTCTCTCTCTCTTCTCACCGAGTACTCCGATACGTACTCTGAATCTGTGGCCGTCCTGCTGATCCAACGATCGAATCGATTCGACGTCGACGCCGCTTGGCAAAACTAGCCACGTAACGGCGAAAACCACCATGGCCGCGCCGACTTGGGCGGAATATCTGCAACAGAGATATCTCTCGTCGATCTTGTCTCGCCTCTCGCATCCCCGTCGTTCTCGAGCGATTCGCACGGTACTACCTTGTACGGTATTACCTTATTGCGGTCAGATCGGCTCGGGCCAGGAGGGAATTGCTCAACGAAGGAATCATCGATAGATGAGAGATCTGCACGGCCGCCCAGCCCGTTTGAAATATCGTGATGCTCGTTACGTACAGAAGCATCGCGAGCACGCTGGATGATTTGGCGAAACCGCCAAATATCACGGGAAAGCTCCAAGTCACCATGACGGAACCGACAATGTGCCATAGCTTCTTATTGCGGTAACGGTCGACCAGGAAACCGAATATCGGCGTCATGACAGCGTCGACGACTTGCCCTTGTGAGCGAAAATTCTTTAAGCTCGAGTCGAGGAAGCAGCGATTACTTACGTAATCCCCGATTTGCTTACCCAAAAGTAAAAACGCACCGGCGACGATCGGTTCCAACAATGCCACTCGTTGTAGGTAGATCAGGGTGTAGGAGAACCACGTGGCAGCCGTCAGATCGTTGAAAACGTGTCCAAGAGCGTAAGCGAGCTTCGTGGACGTTGCTATCCTCCCGTGATCCACCAGAGGCGTTTGCTCGTTATCCATTTTTAAGAGCGAGCGATTCTTCAAAACCCGGATGAAAACTTTGACGAGTCTGCCTGATATCAATAATACATTACGCGATAAACATTTATCGTTGAGCGTCGAGAGCGCCTGAGAGCGACAAGTCAGAGCAAGATGCTCGAGAGAAGAGGAACGAGGAATTTTTCCGAGCATTCCGAGGAGATGGAGGAGAGAAATATATTCTCTCTCTCTCTCTCTCTCGAGGATCATGAAATTAATAATCTCGAATTAAATGGCACGAGTTTCATCCATCGCATCTACACGATCATCATATTCGCGACGACGCTGTTTCTTCACCTGCGCTCGGCTGCGCACTTCCTTTCACTCGACTCTGATCTCTGCTGCGAGACTCGTCCCATTTCCGTTTATTTGGGACAATCTCTCCTTGCGACTACTCTGCTGAATCTCTCGTTAGAAAATTCGAAATTCCGCAATTTATCGCAGCGATAACGCAAATGACAAAAGACAAATTATCATTACTCATGTTGTTACGCATCAAAATGACAAGCATGCACGTGTACACGGAAAAGAGAAATAAAACTTTAACGTACCGATAATGCGACGGATAATAATAGTAAATCGAATCGGATGCACGATCGATACTCCTGATCTCTTTTTTACGCCTTGAAGATTATGCACGAGTGACCTGTGACGGAAACAGCGAGCCGAGCGATCTCCTTTAGTAGATAGGTCTTGCACTTTGCTAATCGGCTCAGCCAACATCGACGTAATCGAGTTTACGCGATCTATGATCTGTTAAGCGATATTAACCGTCTTACGTACGAATCATTGCGATTGATGCTACCACATTGATAATACCGCGATACGATACGTATGACGAGCGCGTATCGGCCGGCTAACCGCGTCGCGTGCAGGTGACGGACTAAGCTCTGAAACGTGCATTGTGCGCGTGCATTCTTCGCGAAAGATTATGTTAAATCAGCAAATAGATCGTTACAACCGGCAACTAGTGCGATAGCCGTAATCTTATCAGCATACCTACCTTGTATGTCCAACAAATCACGGATCCTCGGTAATCCTCTTAATGAATCATTTTACCTTCTGAAAGGGATATATATATACACATATATATGTATATGATGTATGTTCTGTGTGTGCGTGCGCGCATATATCTACACGCGCGCATCGAACATATATATCCGTTTTATTTACGAGTATGGTTCATGTGCTCGGTGCGTGAGCCATTTCGCATGATATTGACGTATCAATGTCGATATAAATTTATGAATTGAATATTTTCGAAGCATTTCTTTCTTTCTTTCTTTCCCTTTTCTTTTTYTTTTTYTTTTTTTTTTTTTTTTTTGAAAGATGTAATTGACCGAGGATTTTTCAAGGAAATTAATTTTTAAAATCAAGATCCAAAGACGATGCTGCCGCCGCGTATAGACATGAGCAGGCCCTGTAATCCGAGATGGCGAAAGAGAAACGAGTATATACACTCGGAAGGAATCGATACCAAACAAGTTCTTATACGGTCTCCCGGTCATGCGACGTAACAAAACTATCGTCAGCTTTCCACGCTCTGCACGCCACACTCACTCTTAAAATTCACTCACAGCAAAGGGCGTCATTTTCAAACGACGAGTGAAATCGTAACTCGGGCTATACCTTTTTCCATGAATTTCACGAAATCCACGCAATCTCCTCGCTGTAACGCGTAGAAGCGTACGAACCATCGAATAAAATGATTTAGGCCACACGTTTAATCCACGCGAGTAAAAATGTAGTCGACAGAGAAAACGTAGTTGGCCGTAGACAGATTTCTGATTTTTATTGATACATATCGGGTATGTATCTTGAGATACAAGTATCTCAAGTTATCGGAATGCTTCTTAGATGGGACATCTTTGTGTTGCGACTAAGAAAACGTCACAGACTAGTAAAAAATATAAACGTTCTTTATATTCGACGAACTAAACATGACGATTCGTAACAAATTAAGTAACAGTCTTATACGTACGCATCATATGATTAGCATTCTATGTACAGATATAACAATGACCGCTGTTCTTCGTTGACAGCTAAACTGAGAGATCAATCAACGGAATGATGAATTCGCCGCAAGATAAAACGTTGATAACGTTTCATCGTATTCCTAATTATAATCAAACCTCGTTTAATAAATATCTCATTTTGGCTAATACTAATCCACCTTGCTAAGTCCTGATTCTCTCGGAAGCTGCGTACTCCGTGTCTTCAAACTGTCTCAGATGAATCTAAAGACGAGCAAATAATTCCATGATTCGTAACGAGTGCGTTCAATTTATCCACAATTTAAAACCGAGACGATTTACCTGCAGATGTAAATTAACTTCGGCGGATCGACTCAGATATGGAAAATTTCCACCGCTCTTCAGATGTGCCAGTTTGGCATTCGGGTAGCATTTATACATTTCTTCCCTGACAGCATTGGACAAAGCGTATTCATCGAAAACATCTATTATCGTGACAGGTAAATGGCATACTTTCTGAGGTTGCACGTAGGAATTTATGCAGTTCATGGTCAAGCGTGAAGCTAGTTCCGGTTGAGTTAAGCTTTCCAACTAAAAATATTACAATGCACAGGTGTATTCTCTTTGTTTCTCGCGTCCCTCGTGCCAAAGAAAATAATGATTCGTACTCGTTCTACCATAAAGTCAATCGCTTCCACAATGTCCCCGTCGACCTTTTGTGTCGCAAAGTTGCCCATGATCATTTTTTTCAGTACCAACGAGGGCAATATCCAGAACCTGTCAAGTCGATATTGATGAAATTTCTTTGTCGAATACGGAGAAAAGGCAGATAGCAGATAAAAGTTGTAAAAGCGAATAACTCACACCGCAGCGGAATCATTGTAACTAAATACGGATGTATCCATGAAGGTATTGCACAGAATCAGAGACACGACCCTCGGACAATGCGCGTTCATCTCTGTGAACTTTTGCGCCAGGAAACCACCTGTGGAGAAACAAACTTTGATTTATCATTCTCTCGGTCGGTTCAAAATGTTGAAAAATTTTATTGCCCGACCTAGCGAAGCTCCGAAAAGATGGACTTTGTCAAGTTCGAGGTAATCCAGTAATCTTCTGAAACCATCGCACCATTCCTTTATATTCCAGTATACCGGTGACTCTGCCTAAAAAAACATCCGTTATCATATTCGTCAACATCAATGTCAACGTCAACGTTAACGAGGAGATCCTTGGTGACACAAGGGGAGATTTCAATGCGCCACACGACCCACCGATATAACTCGATAACCTTTGGCAGCGAGACCCAGTATCTGCCGAAAGAAGATGTCAGCGGTACCGCATACAGGTGGAAGACAAATGACGGGGCATTTGACAGTCTTTGGATTAGAGTCGTACACTTTCCATCCCTGAAACAATCGAAACGTTGCGAGTAAACGTCGAGTAAACGTACTCGTAAGAGTTGTACTCGTTGCAACGTGACACTCTCTTTCTCTCTCTCTCTCTCTCTCTCTCTCTCTCTCTCTCTCTCTCTCTCTCTCTCTCTCGCGTAAGAGAGAGACTCTTGCGCGCGCTCGCATCATTATTCGCTCGTACGTCACATGCACGTAATCAGGATCGTCGAGCATCAAAGGAAAGGAGAACAACAAAGCGCGAGAAAGCACGTGAAAGCATGAGAGTAAGAGAGAGAGAGAGAGAGAGAGAGAGAGAGAGAGAGAGAGAGAGAGAGAGAGAGAGAGAGAGAGAGAGAGAGAGAGAGAGAGAGAAAGGATAGAAAGACGGTTGGTCGTTGGATCCGATGGGGAAGCATCGAGATCGCGAGATGCCGATACCTTGATGCCGTCGATGTCGACGACGATTTTCCTCAGTGGCACGGAACTACGGAAGCTCAAATATTCCTGAGAGCGCGACAGCTCGCTCGAGTACGAAGACATATTTCGTCTTCGCTCGCGACGCCACTCGGTACTTTGAACTGCGTTATCGTCGCTCAGTCGGCTCAATCGTGCTATCAACATTCCGTGCGTCCGTACGCGCGCTTTTACGGCAAGCACCTAACCAAGCATCTCATGTTTTCATGAGTCTACGTAACGTACAGTCGAAATAACGGTGTAGTCCTTATTATCTCAAATCCGTCTCGCTTCGGTGTATGGTCCGGTATTTTTATTCTTTGTTCGTTCGTTTGTTTGTTCGTTTGTTCGTTTGTTCGTTTGTTCGTTTGTTCGTTTGTTCGTTCGTTCGTTCGTTCGTTCGTTCGTCGCCTAGATCGACATAGAGATCAACATTCCGAGATAGATGTGCTCAAAATTTCAATGATACGTCCTCGATAATACGATATAGAGACGTGTGAATTATTTCGCGGTCCAATCAGGAGAAGAGACGTGAAACGCACGAAACGTTATGGCATCACCGGCATCGGATTAAGCCGACAGATAAGAATCATCATTCGAATTATCCGCGCATACAATCGATTATTTCTTTTCTCGTTTTTTTCTCGCGCTTGTTTCATTAGAAACGTTGTGTCATCGAAATTCGATGCTCTCCTGATAAGCGTGATTGAATTTTACGTACGCTCGATAATACGACGACGATAATACGAGCGTTTCATTCTCGTAAAGGAATTTGATAATTTTCGCTTCGTCGTATATCGATTCGTCTTTTCGAACGAATCGAATACAATGACAAACGAATACCGCGCGTGTAAGCTGACTAGTAAGTGCATTGAACGACCGACAGAGAGCGCTTCGTTTTGTTTCATCGTGTACTAAAGCGAAAGCCGTCGATTGTCCGCGAGAGTCATATCTCGAGTAACATTCGTAATTCGTGTTCTCATCTATCACGTGTATCACTTGCACTTTTTCTTTCAGCGAGTCAACTTGTTAGCGCGCTTAACTTTAACTTAGCTCGAGTCGAATCTGTCCAGTCTTTTCGATAGAATGGAAAAGGTAAAACACTCCAAGCGATTGCAGCCAGAGGTTGGAATTAAATTAGTCCGATCAGCTGATTACTCGTAACTTTTTAACTTTTGTCGTTATTCCTCTTATTAATCGTTATACTGTTATCGTCACGTGTTGATCAGATGATTGATTCGATCAATCGATTTGCATCGAAAAGCTTTGGAGGGAATTTTCGCCGAGTCCGATCGGGGACTGACAATGCGGGGATCGTAACGACGCAGGCGTTAGCAGCGGTTGAAAGGGGGATCGCTGCGACCGCTATGCAGTATCCACACCCGGTAGGGGTGTGGCCCCATGATGTACTCGTAATAACGTGTACTCGCTTGTACGTATCCGACACGTACATACGTCTATCCGTCGACCTACGAACTGCAAGATTAACGATGTCGGAACTTTCGCGCTATTACCTCGGGGGATCCGGCCGCTGCTTTTCCATCCCCTCGTTCCACCTCCATTCCCCCTTCACCCCTTTGGCATTGGCTTTCCATCTTCGCTATCCAGCGCAGCATCCAGCGTTTACCGCACGAAAGAAGCGCGCGTTAGAGAGAGAGAGAGAGAGAGAGAGAGAGAGAGAGAGTCGAACTGAAGTTCGAGTATTTTGAGACACGAGCTATTAAATGTTATCGAGCACGTCAAAATAGCTTAAAGATGAGCGGAGTTGGAGACAGGTCAGAAGATCTTGTCCCGACATTTTTATGGGCCTATGGCAATCTCGTTCTGCTTCTTTTTCTCTCTCTCTCTCTCTCTCTCTCTCTCTCTCTCTCCCTCTCCCTCTCCCTCTCCCTCTCCCTCTCCCTCTCCCTTTCTCTCCGGTATCATTCTCAACTGGCAACCTTGCTGTTTCTATCCTTGTCTATTGAAGCGCATCGACCAAACCGAGGCGATATTGCTCACAAAAGAGATGGCCAAGTGCGCGCGGCGGGGCACGAGGGTACGTATTAGCGGACCTGCCACTCAAGGAACGCAGGGTGGTTGATTTTTTCATCCCCACGCCCTCGACGTACGCGCGTGTACGCGCAACGAGCTGGAATTCCGTCAGCCTCGACGCAGACAGTAACGATTTAGTTTCCTGAAAATGACTCGGCGCGTTAGACGCGCCAAAGATGCACGCGGAACGCAGAACATGTGTACATCGTCGGCTGCGTCCAATTACGACCAATTAATGGCCAATTAATGGCCAATTAATGGCGGCCAATTAATGCTTTCTCGTGCCGTTGCGCCGACGTATCGACGTATCGATGTATCGACGTATCGACGTATCGATATTGATACGGAAGACAAGTGCGACAAGGACGAGCGATTCGAAGCGCCGAGTATCCAAAGTACACCGCATCGCTGCCTAACGTTTACATTGGCGAACCCCCTTGAGTCATTAATAACCGATACGTGGAGCTTCGTTTCTGTCTCGCGTTAATTCGACGTATCGAATCGAACGACACACCGCGCTCGTTAATCTTCCTTTCCGAGCCGTCACTCTTTAGCGATTTATTTAAGGAAGGCGCGTTCCTCTTTCTCCTTCGTTTCTTTTTCCATTCCGCCTTTTTCATTCGAGCCTTTCTTTCATCGTGGTAGATACGTAGAGCCATACGTAGCTCGAGGTATGCGTAAGGTTAATGCGACATGCGAGCGTTGTCGATATGCGGGTAGCTAGCTGATAACGTACCCTACGCTAAGCATATGTACCGCCGTACATTGTACGGTATCGTGCGACTTTGGTCTACCTTTTACCTTTGTCAGGAGCTGCAAGTCCTCGCTGCAAGTCCGCGAGGGAAGTCTCCCGAGAAGCGAATCTGCTGCACATTACGTTCAGGTATCAAGACGATAAGAGACGAACGAATCGATCCCCGTAACGATCCTCGGATTCGTCACGATTCCGGATGGAATCCGGAAATTAATGGTATTACAGACGTTCGACGAGTCCGAGTGTCCGAGACGGAAAAAATTTCGAGGATTGGGCCTATAAATACTGGTAATAAAACCAGTCGGGTCCATTAATCTTGGACGGTAATTTCGGTTTGCAGTGGCGACATTCGCCGTCTCGTTCGCTCTCTTTTCTATCCGCCGCTCCGGTTCGGCTTCCTCCCTCTATATATCTCGCCCGTTCTCGCACTTTCTAGGATAATTAATGATCCCGAAAGCGATCTCCTCACGGTTGTCTCGTCTCGGGGCAATCTTTCCCCGTCTCGCTCCCGTCTCGTTACCTTCGCCCGCGCCGCCTTCCCCCTCCAGGCCAGTCAAACCTTTTTTCGGAACCGGATCATCATTTTCCGGGATGCGTGAATATGCATCGTTGAACGGAAGCAACGTCGTAGCACGCGTTGCTAGCAATCGATGCTATCGCGCGCGCGCGCGCGCGCGCGTCTACCAACGAGCGTACAATAAAATCCGCGGCGGATTAACGACGCCGAACGGCGACGAGGCGAGAGAGATTTGCATAGCGGTTCCAGGTGTCACTCTAGCGTCTTGGCACAGCCGTGTCGATCTCTAATTATCTGGAAATAGGGAGGCTTCGACGGTGGCTGCGCTGCCTCCTCCCCTCCCCTCACTCTCTCTCTCTCTCTCTCTCGTTCCCGATAATAAACGAGTATTTTCATGACAATCGAATCGACCGGAGGGGGGCTGTTAAACGTCGTTCGGCATTATCTCGTCTTGGCCAATTCCTTCGGAAAGCGCTCGCTCCTCGCCATTTTTTTCATTTGTTTATTTTTTGCTTTTTTTTTTTCTCGCTTGCATCTCTCGCATCTCTCGCATCTCTCGCAGCCCACTTAGTGGGAATACGGAAGCGACAAAAGCTGGAATTTCCGGTTGACCCAGCACACTAACGATGGAGTGGCTCGGCGTACGTATGGGGACGGCGCACTCGGATTCGCACGCGCGCGAATCCCCCATTGTCAAGCGCGTTTGCGTAATCTGCCTCCTTGACAATTTGCACAATAATAGACGCGCGTCGGCAGGGATGCGCACCGCAGGCGGTTAGGAACCGCGACTTTAGCGAGCAGCGTTTTCGCGCGCTCAGCATCGCGCTTGATCGCGACGTTCCGATAACGTCTCGTTTCCATAAACACCGTTCTCTCGGAGCCGGCCCGGCTCGTGAAGAGAATGCGAGAATGCACGCGCACGCGCGCGCGCGCGCGCGCGACAAGTTGGCGCGCGAATAATTGGAGATTGCCGCCCTAGATTCCCGCGAGGCGATTCCGCGAACCATCGAGCGAACCTCTCGAGACTGGATATCGGTTCTTGCATCAATATTTAATCGCTAAGTCTAACAAGATGGCGATGGTATGCGCGCCACCCGGACGAGCTATAAAAGCACGAGGGGGGCCGTAATAGTCAACGTGTACATTCTCGGTACATCCTTATGTGGCCGCTCGTATCGTCCGATGAGGCGCAAGGGACTGAGAGGCGCAGGCGAGAGAAACGAGAGAGAGAGAGAGAGAGAGAGAGAGAGAGAGAGAGAGAGAGAGAGAGAGAGAGAGGGAGAGCGAGCGAGCGAGAAAAGGACCTCCATGGCGGAGTTTCCATGGCGAAAAGAAGGTGACGAGAGATCTCGTCGGAGGAAGATAGAGCAAATAATCCAGCTTCGTGCCGCGGCTCTGAGCCTGAGAATTGTCAATCGAAGGTGCCAAGAAATAAGAGAACATTTCGAGGCGCGGCTTCTCAAACATCCTTCCTTTGTATGTGCCCGCGCGGATTCTCTCCTACGGCTCTCGTATATAATTATATAAGCGTGACCGATTTTATACGCGCTCAAACGCGCCGACGGCTACGTTCCAAACCGCGCACGTGCGCGCGCGCGCGCGATCTGTCCCTACTCTCGCGATTGTTCGCGATCGACAGGGGAGAGACAGCAGAGACGGAAGCGTTGAGAGACTCTTCCGAGTCTCTCCGATCCGCAATTTCATGATGGCTTCTTGAGAGCTATCGCTACCCGATTTTTCCGATCGCCTGGCCGGCTGAACGTATACGGGCGGATGAAGAGGAAACACGTGAACGTACGTGGTCTTGTTTTATGCACAATTATTAGCATAAATTATGCACGTCCTGTGCAAATTCGATAACACCGTACCTACGATGCGCTCAATGGATATTCCTGGCATACGCATACCGTTCAAAAGAGACACGTGTACGTTGCGGCCGCGTATATCGTATCGATAATTTATCGTAAAATTGAAAATCATTGAGAATCGATAAGTACCTCCGGTACTGTAAAATATTGTAAAATAAAGCGATCTTTCTCGTCTTTCTCGATCTTTCGTATCGTCTTACACTTTGATCCGATAGAACTTACGTGATAGATCTTACTTGAGCGATCTTATTGGAATCTTACCTGAAGTAAGATTTACCGTTTCATTTATTCTTCATATTTATTTTATCTCGCAATCATCTTATGATTTTGATATAAAGATTAATCGTAGATTGATTAGACTCGTATTTACTATTTACTCGAGAATCTCGGAGGAATCATAACGGTCCAAGGACGAGGGATGAAGTCTATTATTGAAGAAATAGACGATAAGAGAACAGCAGTCCTTTTTGATTGATAATAAATGAAATTCCAAAGTGATTAATCGACAATTTTTTTCTTTTTCTTGTCATGAAATGTGAAAATATAAGGTAAATATAAAGTAAAAGTATATCTATGACAAACAATTTGGCAACAGGACATTGATATGATGGGAGAAGCACTATCAAAATATCGTAAATTCAAAGCGTAAATTATAATTATGGATAAAAATTCTAATCGGACTATCAATATGACGGACGCATACGATTTTGGTAGAACCGTAGCATCGAACGTGATCTCGCGGAACGAGATCTTTGGAGCCTGAAGAAGGGGAGGAAGAAGATGGTAGATTGGAAAGGCACAGCAAGTGGAAAACGAAAAGTACGAGGTACGCGAGAAGAGGATGCTATCTCGCGAAACGGTCCGAGATGGGCCTTATTACTGGCGGGATCAAACAGCCGTCGGGGTGTTAACTGCCCGCAAACTCGAGAGGAGAAATGGCGAAGAAGAAGAGAGAGAGAGAGAGAGAGAGAGAGAGAGAGAGAGAAAGAGAGAGAGAGAGAAAGAGAGAGAAAGCTCACGTTTAACGCAGCTGACTGACCGGTAGAATCCGCATCCTTCTCGCGTCGTCTTCGACGCGCCAACATTTTCCGAGGCTTAAAATATATAATGGTTACCATTGACCATTATTTCATCGAATTCAACATTATTCACGAGAATATGATTCATGGAAATTCATTTTTACGGAAATCAGACAATCGTTCGGAGTCAGGTCATTTTTTAGAATCTTTTCTTGTGCGGGCTTTTCTTGTGTCTTTGAATCTTTTTCATCTAGAAATTCATTTCTCTAGATTACCGTCTCCTAGCTAATTTTATCGGTATCATTACCCTTTCCTAAAACGATCACGCAATGATGACAAAGCTTCACACGATGAAACACAAATGAAATCCGCCGTCGATGATATCGTTCTCAATACACCGATATATGATTAATTCACAGAGAACAAAGGAATCGCTGCGAAGGAGGAAAGGTAGATCTCCGTGGATTTGCAACGTTGTAAACGCGTAAACGCGGTACGCGATTGGGAAATGAGCAGAAAACAGCTTCCTGTGTCCGTCGATGAGGCCCACGTGTAAATAACCGTCGAGCATCCCGCGCTAACCATCGTCCGTACCCTCCAATCACGTGTAATCTCGTACCGTAATTTTATTTCGAGAATACGGAAAATAAGGGACACACACAAATATTATTCTTTGGATTTCGATTATTATCTTTACCGACACTCCGACAACGGAAATGTACGGTAGACGTGCGTGCAAACGTGAGTAAACATAGGAAATTGTTTAACGTATGATTAACCACACATCGGCGGGATATAACGTGGACATAACGTTGTGCCGCAATCTTTACAGTGCCGATTTCACTTGTCAGCACTGTAACAGTGCGCCGAAAGAAATGTCGCCTATAATTTTATCGCTCTCCATTTCCCGATCGGTTTTCGCTATTTCCGCTCGCTCTTTGGCACGTGGGCTTCTCTCTCTTTTCGCGCGACCATATCGTCCTACATCTTAATCTCGCCACTTTCCTCTTAGATTAAGATAAAGAGACAAGAGGAGATTTTATTTAGTCAGATTCGGACTAGATTTTTTATCTTTACATGGATTTATTTCAAGAGATAAACTTAATTACCATATGCACGTTGCCGGTGCATTTATCAACATCCTTTGGTCCCAACGACGCTAATCATTTGTGCCATTTACAAAAGTGGAATCTCGATATTGGAAGCTTTCGAGAAATTTTTCATCTTTGGAAACGTGGAAACACCATATTGCATAGCATACAAAGTGATATCACAGAGTGATATCGTATTACGAATATCGTAATACTCGTCTCTTTTGCGATTTCCTATAACGCAAAATTGATACCTAGATTACCGTATATCGTAAGGTAATCGTCACGAAAATTTCTTGCGAGACGCTAGAATGCGCTAGAGAATAGATAGTGTCTCGTGTATTCGCTCGAAACGCACGCGGAGATTGGAGATCGTGTTTGATGTCGTGTCCGATTATCTATGTTGTCGATTTTAGAATGATAAAGAAATGAATTGAAGAAATGAAAAAAGGAAATGAAAAATAGAAAAAGGAAAAAGCAGGTAAAGTTGGCTCGGTATCGATCATCGCGGATTCGTTGACGATCCGGCAAGATCCGGCATGCCGAACACGGCTGCGGCGCATCTTCTCTCATGCGCGAGAAAAGAGCGAGAAAAGAAGAAGCGGCAAAGGGTGAGAGAAGAGCGGCGGGAGGGGGAGACGGTCGGCGGGACGGGCGGGGGGGGGGGGGGGGGGGGGGGGGGGGGAGGTAAAGGCGAGGGGAGGCCGCGCATGTCACGAAATAGAGGAAAATAAAGGAATTTACATGCGAGGCGTCGGTAGCGGGCGTGACTATCTCTCGCCACCGCCTACTCGATGTTCGTGCGCACCGTTCGCGATCCTCCGCCTCTCTGCGGAGAGGACGGCAAAAACGGCAACGGTGGTGGGAAATCAACGAGAAGGGATCAAGAGGACCAGAGCGAACCGGGGTGCACGTCTTTAGATCGGTAGAATGTGGGAGAGCGGCCGTCCCTCGCGTCCTTTCACGCCGGTTTCACTCTAGGACGAGTCAGTACTGTTCGTACGAGCGGTGACGGACATTCGTTCGCGGTCGGTTCTGCCATCGACGTATCGATGTCGCGACGAATCGAGTAACGCGAGAGTCGCCGCGTCGGCACCGCCGCGTCAGTGGATCCTGATTGCGCTGGTAATCGATAATCGATAATTTGCATGTGAAAATTTTCGATCGTGCGTGGTGCAGCACGACGCCGGTCATCCCCACCTCCAGGCTCTATCTGATTCCCCCCACTCATCGGGTATCGTCCGATAGATTTCGTTCCTTCTCCCCACTCCTATCTCTCCTTAATTGTTCCTTTCTTATTTTCCTTCCGCTTTCTTCCGAGCATCAGTTGTTCGACGTCATTCGTGTTGCGCGTTTCGGGTTCGTAAGTTGCATGATATTTCGTACACTCGTACACTCGACACTCGTACACTCGTACACTCGTACACTCGTACACTCGTATACTCGTATACTCGTATACTCGTCGGATCGAGGATCAATCCGGGCCAATGCGGGCAATGCTCGATTCGTCTCTCCACTGAGAGTCATTCGCGATTCATGAGCAACGACGAGCAACGTTCCGTTGCCAAACCGAGAAGAAGCGTCTCGGACGAGAGATTTGATCTCTCTAAGCGAGCGGAGGAAGAGGAGGAGGAGGAGAAGAAGAAGGACTTGTTGTGAAACGATATAAACGGCAGAAGAGAATTGACGCAAGAGAACGAGAGGGAAAGACCGAATCCCGCGAAACTCGGCGAGATCGTGCTCGCGCCTTTATTTCTCCCCTGCAAAACGTTCGAAGCAAAGTTGCCGACGGCAACCAAGTAACATCTTGCTTGCGCGCGAGCGCGCGACAATCGACAACTTCATTGCATTCGAATCGCGCAACTGCTCGCGCATCGTGGTGCACCGCGTTCGTGCACCTCGCAGCACGTAATCGCACGCGTGCGTTGTTTTCATAAATCACCGCGTCACAAAAAACAGTCAAAATTCGGGTAAAGGGAGATCCGAAGCCATCCTACGTGATGGACAACGACGATCAGGAAACGGAGAATCCCGGTGGAGGGATAACGAATGGAGCTAACGGGGCCAATGGACAGTACCAGGAACAACAGGTAATTTACATTGTTTTGCACTTACATTTTATACGTGTTTATCCACGTGTTTATTCACGTTGTTTTTTCAAAACGATCAATCCTTACGGCGCGTTACATTTGCGAGTGTCACGTGTGCGAGCATCGGCCACAAAATGCTGTGGAGAAGCGAGTCGGAATTGTTGTATTAATATCGGTACGCGATACGGTTCGAAATAGAAGACAAACAAACAAACGTTCAACGTAGAGGTTAACTCGATCGTCATCGTCATGTTGCACGAAAGCAACGATGCAACGATGTTCTTCGGATAGCAGCTTTGATATCCTATATTCTCGTATCGCTTTTTGAGAAACATGCCGATAAAATGCTGGAGAATGGAGAATTCGCGGCCGCGAGTCTCTCTCTCTCTCTCTCTCTCTCTCTCTCTCGTGCGAATCCTCTTTCGAGATTTTCATTGCCGAGCAATGAACAATCGATAGGCCACAAAGACCCTCGCAAAGATTCGAATTTCACTCGATTGGTCGATTCGCCGACATCGTCGTGCGAGATTCCGGCGTGAGATTCGAGAGCGGAAAACTCGCAGCGCGACTTAATCGCGCGCGTCCGCTGATAATGAAATCCAATTTAAAAGAAGGTATTTACGGCCGATCAAACGAGTTTGATATCCACGATTGTAATCACGTCGACACAAATATGTAGAAACAGCGTTCGATATCATCGTTACCCTACCGGAGCGATATTAGTTTACAAACAAAACGCCAATCACGCTACGCGCTCGCTCGACGAACGTTTCTTCGCATCGAATATATGTTTTATGACTTTGATCATTCTTATCCTCGCGAGAACGTGCCTCGCGGAGAAAGCCGTTGATCGGAATTTCACGGAAAGAAAAGAGGTGATAAATATAAACATAAAGTTTTTATGGACCTGTGGATGTGTGGTGTTATTCGGTCAAGAAAAAGTTGTTTGATTTGACGATCGAAAAAGTGTATTTAAATCATTATCGGCGTAGATTTCGTTATACGCGACGTTATACGCGACGTGAAATCGACGAGAGCTAACGTTCGAGCCAACTCCCCGATACGTTAGATAAAATGTATATATTCCGAGAACAATGTGGCAATAGTGAGTTAGCAGCAGTGAGGAAACATCGTTGGTAATGGATTGCGAGGGAATATATATCGCCGTAATATATAAATACGTACGCCGCCCGTGCATGCAATAAACGCCGTCTACGCGGATCCGCTTGATCCTCTTGTACTCGTTGAAAGAGAGAACCGAGACTGAAAATTACGCATTACTTTTAAGCTTCCTTTTAAGCTTAGTTGGCGAGTAATTTCCGCGGGAGAGGAAGACTCTGGATATCTCTAATTACGAAGCAGAGCATTACAGTTGGTACATTTCTACGCGAATATATATTCGGTGCGTTCTCTACGCGCGGCTCGTACGGAGAATCGTCATCTCCGATACATACGATACGTACACGCGTTTTGTTTTTCTCTGTTTTTCTTCGCGATAATGGCGTTCACGCTCGTCGATGCTTTTACGCGTAATTCTCTGCCGAAATATTTAATATATCATCTTGCTGTACTTTGCTCTTCTCGCAATTCATATCTCACATCGGACTCTAGACTCTAGAGTAGAGTCGTTCGTTCATCGCGCCTTCTTTTACACACACACACACACACACACACACACACACACACACACACACACACACACACACACACACAAACACAAACACGACGCACATTTAATGCGCGATCACGCCGTAAATTATCACGCGTGCTAGTCGCGCGAGTGAAATTTAACTCTCGAAATTTATCGCGGACGCGCGGTTAACATCTGTCGCGCGTGCAACCGATGCGCGATTTCTCATTTCGCGCTTCTCGCACTTTTGATCGATGCGACCTCACCGTGCGTGTCGATTTTTGGTAACGTACGCCGTCGAACCTTGCATCATTGGTGCGTAATAGGTGGTGATGCGTGGTAGCGCGCGTGCTACCGAACAAATGTCCGATAATTTCGAGTAACATCGAGAGTGGCCTGTCGCGATACGCGCTCGCCTTGTATGCCTTGTAGATTTAGGTGGAGGTGTAAAACAGGGTCGATTTGAAAATCGGTATGCGCGTTATCAGCCTGACGACGCTATCTGTCGGCTGTCGTACATAAAGGGAAAAAGCAAAAGCAGCGAGAGAGAGAGAGAGAGAGAGGGAGGATAGGGAAGAAGGGAGAAATAAAGAGAGTGGAGAGCGAAAGGAAGAGCGAGATAGAGACCCGTGTAGTCGCGAAAGGATATCGGGGGGAAGCGGTGTTGGGGGAGGAAGGGGTGTTGGGGGGATATGCTGGCTCGTCGGTGTGCACGAACGGCGCAAGGGCGGGGATTCCCCCTTCGGCCAATCGGATCGACTAGCGAATGCGCTTACCTACGGTACCACCGTCTCTGCTCGTTCACCTGCAGACGCCATGTCGTGACGTCATGTCTCATTACGACGGGACCCCGGCGTTTGCGGTAACACCGTATTGTCACCTCGTGTCACCGGCACCGCACCTTTATCGCCGAGATCATCGTCGTTGAAAGTTTTGAGTTTCGGATAGGTCGGATCATAGTCGCCATTTGTAGCGAAATTTATCGCGATCGATGATCGCGTGTCTGCTCTTGTGCACCCTTTTATGCCCATCAACCTTTTTGGTGGTTGATGGTACGACGTTGATGCATTCCTCGAAATCGCGCAAACATTTCGCCCGTATTATTCGGGCGACATCCGTCCGCCGACGAATCCTGCAACAAGATGCTCCGTTATGCCAGCGTAACCTCAACTCTGGACCTGCGGCCAGTTACGAACTCCTTTAGTTTATTCGGTTATTTTACGATAGCCCTATAAAAATCTCGTAATTAGATTTCGGACGCGGTATATCCGGGATTGGTCGACTCTCGGATATAGTAGACTCGACTTGTACCAAGGTCAGACCCAAAATTGCCGTAAGGGCTAATCTTCCGTCCCTTTCCTTTTTTTTCTTATTTTTTTTTCTTTCTTCTCTTTTCGTTTTCTTTTTCTTTTTCTCCCCGTTTTTTTTTTTTTACTTTTTTTTCTTTCTCTTCTGGCGAAAACAGACTTGTGTAAAAACTGTGTGAGATCGGGATATCCATGCGCGAGAAACGATACGTTACGCGGAAGAGACCGTGCACTTTGACGAACAGAGGAATCCGTTTAAAGATATATTAGATAATGGATTGAACAATCGCGGATGCTAGAGATGGAGAACACTCGAAGCAATTTCATCTCTGCTCGATCCTCGAGAAGGGTCTGCGAAACGTTATTAATTACGCGAGAACGAGCACCAGACAGACGGTCGGGATTCTCCCCCCCTTCTTTCGCGACGTTAAATTATTCGTGCGCATCGGAGCACGTCTGTTGGACGCGATTCGCAGGGAGGCGCGTGTATCCGCATGTACGCGCGTAGATCGCAATGTGCGTGATCCCGAATCAGCGAGCGGTTCGAACGGAAAAGCTCTGGTCTCGTCGTTGGTGGGGAATCACGGCGTGGCTGCAGCGACGTCGGCGGCGGCAGCGGCGGCGGCGGCGGCGGCATCGACAAGCGCGGCAACGGCGTGGCGGCGGTGCGGCAGCGGTGCGGCGGCGCAGGAGCATCAAAGCGCGGCAAAGAGGGGCGTCCCTCAATGAAATGAAGAAAAAGAAAGAGGAGGACTGAATCGTGATTGGTCCATGCTCGCCTCGCAGTCACGCCTGCTTTTATCCGTGCGTCGTCGCGCCGTGCGCGAACTCTTCTCGTTCCGAGATGAAGATGCGAATCGATCATGTCCACTCGCGCAGCGGGCCTTTTATCGCCATCATTTTATCGATATTCGCAGAGGAAAAGGAAAAAGGATTCTTTGGCTTCTTCAGTTGCGGCGAACGAGAGATCACAAGGGGATTCAAAGTTGCGGCGAGATGACAAATTGAATCGCGGCGCGGTGACGCGCGCTCCACCATTTTCCTTTGCATCTACTGATCGATGATGGCGATATTTTTGAAAAATCTTTTCAAAATCGATTCGAGTTCCATCGATTCCATAGCTCGAGCGAATCTTGTATCTTGCGGGTGTATCTCTACTCTCAAGGATACTTTTTTAACGCCGCGGAAATATTTAATTCATATGCCCGGACGGTCCGTTTAATGACGCTATGAAAGTCATTGATAAGAATTATTTATCGGAATATATGAGACTTTTATTGCATCACTCAATGACACGGAGGTATATTTGAATCGATATTGCGCGTTCGAGAGATAACAATGCGCATAAAGTGAAGAATGTCCGTCTAGCGTGGATATTTGCCGACTTTGTTAATATCATGGTTAACAACGTACAACCGTACGTCGCAAACCGTAGGTTTACCGTAGCGTACCGTAAATCTCAACCTCGATATACTTTTACATATTACACTGCAATTGAATTTGTTTCGCATCTAATGATTCCGTAAAAAAATTAAAAAAAAAACAAGGATCGTAATTTATTCCCCATTAGCGATCATCAGTGACGATCATTGATTCCATGAACCTGCTCAGATTTGCTCGTTTACGTGACAATATCGCTCGATATCGTAGATCGTTAGCGTTTGAACGATTTTTTCCAACTTTGCTAATTATTTCCTAGTAGCCGTAGTCGGAATCTCGTGGCGGATATCGCGTCAGGACGTATTATCGGCAGGACGTGACGTGAGACGCATTAAACCGCTAGTATACCGGTGTATCGGTACCCGCGCGCGTAAAATCGCGGTATCAATTGGCCGTCTCGCGCGTACATTATGGAGCGCAGATTACCGATCCGCCGTACGTAATGGCTCGCGCTATACTTGGTCGCGCCGAGCGAGTCGCGCATCCCCTTTCGAGAGAACGGCTAGTTTTTGCTACCTCGGATGTCGGCTGCCTCCTCGCGTGCAGAGCCGCCAATTATTCCTTGTTTTGACGAGTACCTCAATTGCACGTTCACCGAGAATCGTCTCGGATGATCATCGCTCTTCGACCCTTGATCGGCCCTTGACGCTTAGCGTGCGAGGAAATAAATCTCTTGCTTTTAGTACGATAAAGTACGGAGCTCTGTTATCGTTTCTGGCAGACGCGCGGAGACGCGCATCCGAGATAAGCCTAAACGATAGATGTATCCATTGTGTCTTGCCATTTTAAGAAATAAATGCGTATACGAGACGAAAGAGAGAGAGAGAGTATACATTCGAAAGCGCGGGTCATAAAGATGATCCCGATACCGCTGCATCTCCGAACATATCGAACAGATTGCCCACTACAATGGCTGGGTGCTGTCGGATCTCTGAAAACTTTTCGAGACGGATGTTTGTGGGGCGCATTTGCCATCAAGTGGAACTTTGAAAGGTTAGCATCCAATTGCCTATCTCACCTTGTCTCACTCCGCGGGGGGAAGGTACGGTGACCATTAGAAGAGGCTCGTACGGACAGGTATTATTGACATCGAGGTGGTCGCTCCCTTCTCGCTCGGCTAAAAAGGAGGACCCCATGCAGGTGACGCTGATGTCTGGCACGAGGCTACCGAATCTTCAGACGCGATCTTTACGCTCCCTCGGTTGTCTGTAGATTGTGACTCCGGAGATCGCCCCTAAACTCGCATACGAGCCGCGATTTCACGCGTAAGAATTTCCAAGAGACGTTTGTCGCTTCTGGCAACGACGATCCTCGCATTATCAGTTTACATGCTCTTCTCCAATCGAGACCTTGCTCACTGAATGATTTTTACGATTTGTCTGGATCTTATCGTTATTCGTCCACTAGAGAGAGAGAGAGAGAGAGAGGGGGGGGGAGGGATTATAGCAAGGTATAGTACTCTCGATACATCTTGATCGAGCGCAATGTCGGCGAATAACGCAAAGCGGCTTTACGATTTTTCGGCGTAGCTCTACCCCCTCGGTTGAAATATTTAATTTGAGCCATCGCGTATATCACTCGCGGTCCTAAGTAAACTCGGACTGGATGGATGTCCGCGAGGCCGCTTGTGCACGTTCGAGGGAAACGGGTTCTTCGTCGAACTCGTACAAACAACGAAGCAGGAGACGCGCTTGGACGGACCACTGAGGTCCATGGGCTCTCTTGTTGACTCTTTGACTTTACTCGCGCCTCTTGCTCGCCCCCTTCTCTCTCTCTCTCTCTCTCTCTCTCTCTCTCTCTCTCTCTCTTTCCTTCTCTCCCTTTCTCTCTTTCTGTGTTCATCTTTCCTTCATCTTTCCTTCTCCACCTGCTTTATCGTGGTCCATCGCTCTTCTGCACTTCGGAATCTCGCAGCTTTCTTCAGGTCGACCGGGTCATCGACTTCTTACCTGACCGTTTCGTGGAACCGCGTAACCTAAGAAAAGAGACGCTTAAATTTAATATGGCGCGTGTTTGATCAAGCAAAGTGGGGTCGCGATTGTTTCGTGCTTCGGTTGCTTCGTGCGCCGCGTTTTCGTAAATTAATCTGCGAGCGCGTACGATAGCGAGTCGGTGCCGAGTGTCCGAGTATCCGAGGGAGCGAGGGGGTGAGAGACTCCAACGAAATGCCAATCGAGCGTTTCCAAGTAGCGCCAAAGCGCTTTGCATCGAGGACAAAGTAACGACTGCCGCACGTACCGCGAGAAAAGTGACTCTCTTATTAAATACTCATTTCGCGTACGGTAATCAGTTTCGTAAGATCGTCGTTGTCGAAATGTCGGCACGGCGGTCTCCTTTAGCGCCACGGTACGCCACCGCGTGTGCGTGCGCGGGCGCGCGCGCGTTAATGGGTGATTTGCGCAAGCGAGTGGGGGATACAGCTCGCGCGCTTGGACACACGCAAAGCGCGAAGCGGACTTGGCCCGGCCAAGTGGAGTAGCGCCGTAAAAGCGCCCATTCACGTATCATTATTCCCGCTGGTACCCAGATAACGTTGTTGCAATCGGTGCAATTATATTTTTACGATTCCGAGCCAAGGCTTCTATTCCGTGACTATTAATGCCCGTAACGACGCGCTCCGCTCTCGAGGATCTCGCGCCGGATTACTATTACACCAGATTACGCTAACCCAAATACTTGCGATCCCGGAATGCGATCGTTTCTTTCCCCCCCCCCCCCCCCCCCCCCCCCTCCCCTTCACGGAGCCTCCCGGTTGGCGCTGCCTGATCGCACTCGGGAACGGAGGATCGCCGCGAGAAGAAAGAAAAAGGAAAAAAAAAAAAGAAAAAAAGGAAACGCTGTTGGCGAGGAACAGCGACATTTCAGCGTTCGCCACCGATTTCGCTCCGTGGTTAACGCGGCGATCTTTTGTTTTCGTGATTCGGCTCGCGATTAGATCGGAGATTTGTCCATTGGAGCGAATGCGAGCACTGCCACTACAGAGTACGGATCTTTTCTTTTCTCTCGGCAGATTGTGATTCGCCCGATCGAGACCTTGACAGATTCGCGCGCGTTGCCGAGAACGACACGAGGATACGACTTGTGTTGGATACTCAATGTTCCAATACACCGAGAAAGTTATCAACGATATTACGACTAAAATTACGACTGAAACGCTGTCGCCGCATCAGCCGAGTAATTGGCTGTTCGCCGCTTCGGTAATAATTATTCGCGGTATATACCGTTACCGCCGCTATTGTTGGGACATAATCCATTACCGTTGTCCATCTTTATTATTCTCGATTGATTTCGCGATCGATCCGGCCAAGATGGTAATCGTATCTCGCAATCGCAATCGCCCGATGTGCGGGAGACTCGCCGCGCGTATTAAACGAGCATGCGTTTTATAGGTGCATAATTTCTCCTTTAATATTTCAATAAATCATCCTATCGCGCTTGGCTCCTATCGCGATAGGATCTCCAATGAGATTTCCCTGACCTTGGTTTTCCTTTCACCGGGAACGTCCCGAAACAGACGCGCGTGGTAATAAAGTTGCCGAATGTTGAGCGGGAAAGTTAGCGGAAAAGCGGATGGCCGGATCAGGGTCCAGTAAACGAAACATCGCGTTTAATGTTCCTTCCGAGTCCCGAGACCCGAGTAAAGATCCGTGCACCTTACTACTAATCCGCAGACACAATAGATCCGCAAAATCATCGGCGCCAGAGGAGAACTTAATGTCGAAGCATCGGGCCGCTGGCGGCCCGTTATTAAGACTTTGAAGAAAATTCCAAACTTTTGTAAAAGTCGCAGCTTTTGTCGCAGCACCCGAGCCTTCGTCCTTTATTAAAGTCTCGGATGGAGGAAAGAAAATGAGGAAAAAAAATTAGCATCGAATAACTATAAGTCACGCAGGATATAATGGCAGAGGGATTTGTCGGAGCGGAGAGATGGCTGAAAATTGTCGTCGATCGAAGAATCTCGGCGACAGGATTCTGGCCATAAATAGACGAGATCGATATCGACAGTCACCGGAGATATATATATAGAGAGAGAGAGAGAGAGAAGGAGAGAGCGCCTCTATATCTCTCCGAAGGATTATCGATGGAAACCCTCTCGGCGGGGGTTTGCGTGATACCTACCTGGAAGATGGTCGAAAATTCCGTTATTTGCTACTCCCCCGCGCAACCTTTGTCTTCATCATATTTTTATTCCATCTAAACATGACAGCCTTGCGAAAAACAGTGAAAATCTTTGCCCTTTCCTCTTCCGTACGAAGTAATATTATGTCGCGTAAGCGAGCGATCGAGCGAGCCTCTCCGAAGGATTATCGATGGAAACCCTCTCGGCGGGGGTTTGCGTGATACCTACCTGGAAGATGGTCGAAAATTCCGTTATTTGCTACTCCCCCGCGCAACCTTTGTCTTCATCATATTTTTATTCCATCTAAACATGACAGCCTTGCGAAAAACAGTGAAAATCTTTGCCCTTTCCTCTTCCGTACGAAGTAATATTATGTCGCGTAAGCGAGCGATCGAGCGAGCGATCGAGCGAGCGATGGAGGGCGGCTCTGATCTAGCTTGTACGTACGTGATCAGAGCCTCGAACATGTCGAGGGACGAACGAGTCAAAGGGCGATCGATCAAGGATGGGGACCGGACACGACGAATGATTCTTACGGATGCAGAGAATTTGTTCGGGATTACAAAAGAGCGGTAAAAATGTAGAGGAGGCTGATGCGAGAAGAAGATGCCAGCCTTGGACGCTACACGCTGATCGCCGCCACACGTAGCGGGCGCGCCTTGGGGCCGCTGCCGTTACCTGCAGCGTGGAAAATCGGGAGCCTGCAAATTGATATCGATTTTGAAGAATCTCGCTTTCTCCTTATTCGGAGAACTGAGAGCCACTGTGATACGTCCTCTCTGCAAAGCGAAAGAAACCCGGCGGGATGGGCAGCACGTGCCGACCGTATGTTTCTCAAACTCTCCTGTCCTCGAAACTTTCGGAAAGGTCTCTCGATTTCCGCTCTTACGCTTGCCTGGGCGCGCGTAAAATTAAACGCCGCCGCTCCGCGATATTAATGCGCGTCCACTTCCGGATGCAGCCGGAGAAGTCCGCTCTCTCACGTTCTTAATGTTCCCCCCTCCATGGATCACGTGGAGCTAGCAGGACGGAGGCAGCATCTTTCCTCTTTGTAGACGAGGAGGATCGACGACTAACGCGACGCGGGCGACGAGTGTCGCGAAATGTCGCGAAATGTCGCGAGTTTCGACGAGATGAGCGGGACGACGATGCTCATCATCGCGCTCTCGCGTCCTGTCGATCTAAAGGAAAGACACGAGCGGGCGCGCGCGCGCGCGCGCGCGCGCACGCACACCAACGACACAAGCAAGCACGCATATAATCACACGGCGGAACAAGCTCGTCGTTGTTAACGACCGGTTTTAAAAGTACGTACGTACGTACCGCGCGCACGGCGGCGGCGGCGGCGGCGGCGGCGGCGGTGGTGGTGACTCGGACGAGTCAATGTTCGCGCGACAGAATGATCGCATGCTTGAAAAGTCGGTGCACGCTTTAACGAGCACCCTTGCTGGCGCAACATTTTGCCGCCTCTTCGATACAAAAATGGCTCCAACAATCGCATAATGAGGGGTTATCGATGTTTTAACGACCCTCTCGGACGGGGTTCCGCGGCCAACGAGCTCCTTCATTCGGTAGTTTTCTCTAGCGCATCTCTCTCGTCCGCGATACGGTCAGTCACGGTCCGTCACGTGGTCTCGGAGATTCCGCGGAGCGAGAGGACAGGCAGGATGGAACCAACGTCCGATGGAGAGGAACCGAACAACGGCCAAAGATGGAAAAATTCCGATGCGACGACAGTTCCGTTAGTCACAGCTCTGGAAGATTATTCGCGGGATTATCGTCGGAGTCTCGTCGGCGCTTAGCATTTCTCGATTTTACTCGCTAATTTTTCACGCGCCTCAATGGGAAATCGTCACGCTTTGTAGTTATTTTTTAACGTGACGTCAATGTAACTCCACTCCGACTCGGAGCTCGGCTCGGCTCGGGGCGACGTCGTCCGCGCGGACAATAATTCCAACTTCCGTTTGCGGCAGCGATTGCATTCTGCCACCGAGGCATCATTGTCGCCCGCGGAATACAATTAGCAGTAAATTAGCATACGCCATCGGGACCGATAATAAAATCCTGCATATTATAACGATTGCATCGGATCTCACAATGCCGTTGTCGACCACAAATTATTAATTTAATGGCCCAGTCGACCCGCTGCTCCTCGTACGAGGGAGGGGTATTACGACTCGGGCAGGAAGCGATGGCCGCTGAAAAATTCCACGCTCGTTAGAAAAGAAGAAATTGTCTGGCCAGGCGCGAGCTGCAGTTTCGCGTTGTCGACGCGTTCGCGCCAACTCGTTCGCGCGCGACGAGATCCGCGAGTTGCTTCATTCGTCTCTCTCTCTCTCTCTCTGTGTGTGTGTGTGTGTGTGTGTGKGKGGKGGGGGGRGGGGGGGRGGGACTTCATTCGCTAGTCTCTCTCTCTCTCTCTCTCTCTCTCCCCCTCTCCCTCTCATTCTCTCTCGCCCTCCCCCCTCTCTCCCCCCAGCCAATGCCTGTCTCGCTCCATGATGCTGGCCCGCCAAAGAGGACAAGAGGAGAGACGATCGCTGATGAGATTTCCACTTTTCCGCGGGACGGGATAACATTGTCAATCCGTTTCGGAGTGGAGCGCGCGTTATCTGGAACGGCGCTCGGTCGATCGATAGAGAGAGAGAGAGAGAGAGAGAGAGAGAGAAAGAGTTGCGCACAAGGGGCAGAGGCATCCCGACGAAAGGCACAGCGAGCGAAATACCGAGACGCGCCGAGAGCAGAAGGGAGGGAAAGAAGAAGCGAGATATTTCGGAGGTTACGCTTGGGGCCCGTGTCGCGCCATCAAACTTCGAAACGGGGGTTCGCCTCTTGACGTCTGGCGCGAGTTGCATTCGCTCGTAAAGGCGTCTCGTAACTCGAGGCGTTATAGACATCGTCGGGGGTATATAAACGTCTCATCCTATGTACTTACCGCCTATCCCTCTTCCCCCCTCCCCTGTCGCTCTCGCTCTCCCCTTGGCCGATCCTCCCCGTGCGCGTCTTATGTACACCGCGGGATGTGCGCGTACGCGCCTCCATCCCTCCCATCCTTCCATTCTCCCTCCCCGTCGCGTACATAATACGATCCGGCAGAATGTACATAGCGCACCAACACCGATGGCTCTCGAGCCATCTCTTTGTAGTAAGTACGCGTTCGCGTACAGCTCGTGTCACTACTACCTCCGAGAGAGAGGGAGAGGGAGAGAGAGAGAGAGAGAGGAGGAGGAGGAGTACCAGTACTTTATAGTGGTGCAGCTTGGCGTCGTCGCGGGACGACGAGGAGCCGGCGCAGCAGCCTCTTCCCCGTTGTGGCGCGTTTCCGGAACGCGGGTTTACGGTTTCTCCGTTTCTCTCATCGATTCGATCGGGGAGCGTTCGAGCCGGCGAGTGATCCCTCGTACATTTTCCCACAATGAGAGTCGTTATATTTATGTAATATATAATCTCGTGACGCATAATCGCCCGTGCGATGCACAGCGGCCACGTCGCTGGACGGCGGGAGGAGGGGGATGGTCGAGAGGAGAACAGCGGGGTAGACGTTGTGCCGATCGTGCCGAAGATGATGGCGCGGTTACGTACCGCTCTCCCTCTCTCTCTCTCTCTCTCTCTCTCTCTCTCTCTGCTTGCTGTTGCATCGCTGTTGTGCCGGTCGTAATACATTTTAGCCGCGGGTCGTTCGTCCGCCAACATTATATTCTGCTCTATTATTATGTACGACGATGAGGGCCGCGTTCACCATCCCCGGCATCGATATGAAATTCCGTGGGCAGCGATTGGACAGAGCTCACCACCCCGCGAAAAAACGAAAAAACGAAAAGAAAAAAAAAGAGAGAGGGAGAGAGGAGAGCATCGCAGACAGGAAGGAGGCAGAGCGTCGGGAGGTGGAGACGACGGAGGCTGGAACATCATTTCGAATATATCGTCGAAGCCGTTCGAATCGTACCGCCAGAGGGTACCGCCAGGCGGCAGCTGAATGTCGGCTGCAGCCGGCATTAAGAATGTGAACGCGATTGGACGAATCCGCGATCGCTCGGAGCCGATGCTGCCGGAGCGCCCGCTTCCCCGATCCTTCTTCTTCTCGCCTCTCTTCGGCCGCCGTCTCGCAATTTCTTCCTAGAAAAGGACCCAATTGGTGAAACGGGCCACGGGCTTCCCCGGCAGAGTCCCCCCGCGCACGTAACGATTTTATCGAGCGCGATCCGCGTGATCGAGACCGCTCGACCGCTCGGTCTCCCCGAGACCGCTCTCCTGGCTGCGCGATCACCGATCTGCGCGATAGAATCTCCGGATGGATCTTTGGTTGGACCGGCCGCTGCGTGTCGCGTCCGTCTCGTCGGTTTCGTCGGTCTCGTCGCGCGCGCGCGTTTCTTTCCGAGAAACGAGACACCGTGCCGAAGCGGGAACAAAAGTTCGCCATCTCCGTAAGAGATGAACGTAATCGTTATAATTAGAGATCGTAAAGCGCCCAAGAGGCCGCGCGCGCGCGCGTGCGTCGGGGGGGGGAGGGGGAGGCGGKGGGGGRGGRGGRGGAGGAGGAGAGGCCGCCGCGCGTAACAATGTCGGCGCGATCCGCGACTATGATCCCGCGATACGAGCAACGACGACTCGGCCGTGTGCGATCCTCCGAGGATGAGAACGAGTCCCCCCCCGTAAACGGCGCTTAATAACTCGCAGCGAATCGCAAAATCCCGGCGCGGTGCGCTGGGCTCGTCGGAATTCTCGCCGTTTGAAATTAACGAACGCGCTCGAGTTTATCCGGCCGCTCCGATGCCGGCGATTTCTCGCATCGCGCGTTATTTATTCGACGCGGAGCGACGCACTCGCAATGCGCCACCAATTCTTTATTCGGCGCCGTGGTCCCCCTCGGCCGTACACGGCGCACGAGGCCCGCGGCCCGCGGACACCTGTGCGAAGCGTAGACCCATAACCGCAAGCGCTTAATGCACGCTCGCAGACAACGTGAACCCAGACGAATTTTATAGGTCGTTCGGGGTTTCGGTTTAATAGCCGAATTCCACGTGCGCGCGCGATGATTGTGCGCGCGTTCAATTTTCTATCGGCATCCCGGTCCCGCAGCGGAGGAGAGCTTTCGTCTTCGTCTTTGATCGTTTCTCCTCCTCCTCCTCCTCCTCCTCCTCGCCCTCCCCCCCCCTCTCTCTCTCTATCTGTCTCTCTGTCTCTCGGGAGAGAGGAGAGAGGATATAGATCGAGAATCCCCTGACTGGATTGTCGAAAAGTCCCGCTGATCCATTTCGATCGATCCATTTTCGCATCTCGCGGATGGCAGTAACGCTCTCGCACCTGTCGCCGAGGCGTGCAATCCAGGTAATCGGGAATCGCGCGACACGCGTACGCGCAATGTACCGACAACTCGACCGCCACGTTCCGCCACGAGCAGCTTGTCGCTTGACGGGCAGCTGTCCGTCTCTCGTTCGGCGAGGCAGAGGCAGGTAGAGTCTCGGAGGATAGAGTGGAACGACGGTGACGGTGACGGTGACGGTGTGGCGGGAGGAAAGGGTTGAGTCTTCCGCTCGAAGCGAGCTCGATGTTTTTCGGGCGCTATGCGAAAGACTCGGGCAGTTTTAAAGCCGCAATTTGTCGGGCCAACAGCCGACAATTAATGTAATTACGCGTTCAATGAGAATTACCATGCGTCTTCCACCGCGCTCGCGTACCACGCAGCTGCACCACCAGCATTTCCTCCGTGATCGTGATTTTTTGCGATCGCGGCTAGACCGTAAAACACCGAGGAGGATGGCTTCTTTGGTCTTGTGTTGCCTCCTCTCCTGCTCCTGCTCCTGCTCCTGCTCCTGCTCCTGCTCCTCTCTTCTTCTCGCCTCTCTCTCTTTCTCTCTTTCTCTCTTTATCTCTTTCTCTCTTCTTCGTCTCGTGCCTTATCGCCCGCAACTATTACCTGCCACTGGCGGGCCGATCGTTGCCGGTTCGGCATCGCCGAATTTATGAAGCCGAGATGCTCGCGCGCGCGCGCGCGCGCGTGGACGGATGTTCCTCGCGGCTCCGCGATCGCTCCTTCGTACTCGCATAAAGCTACATATCAGCTCAAGGGGTGAAGCTAACTCGATTAGTCGCATTATTGGTATCGGATAATATGCAGCGCAGGGGTTCTTACGCTACCGGGGCATATTAGTAACGGAATCCCTATAAGGCCGCCGCGTTTGATATTACCACGCCGCGAGTAAGACCGCTGCGAGCGCGGTGCGCGCGATTTTCTTGCGATCGACCGGCGCCGACGCCGACGTCCCCACCCTTGACGCGTATCGGTTGTAAAGCGGGACATAAATTAGCCAGCCGGTAGAAAAATGTCAAACAGGGAGGCGGGCTCGGCTTAAGGAAACGTCGTTCGCGGTTGTCGCTCTGATTCACGCGTACCTTCGGATTTCGATTCACGTCGTTTCCTTTTACTCCCCGGAAAGCGGCGAACGCGCGGAATCGCCTACGCGGCGGTATCTCGATCCTCGATCGACGTCGGGACGACGAGAGTCGTCGAGGGACGAGCTGCCGGTGAGAAATTTCGTAATTTCGCAATTTCGTGGCCGATGCCGCGCGCGACGCTCCGCTCCGCGAGGTCGCGTGCTCCCATCAACCACCCTCCCCATGCCGCCGCGGCCTCTGTGGTGAGAAGCCCCGTGTTTACGGTATCCTGTTTCTTTCTCCTTTACGCTCGGTGCACCGATGCAACGCGCCCGCCCTGTCGGTTTCCGTTACGCGACCTCTTTTATTCGATCCCCCCTTCGCGCTCTGATCGACTAGGCGCGCTGCGCGTTGCGATTAATTTATTCGGCGCGATCGTTGTCTGCGATCCACCTGCGCGACTTTGCCGCTTTGTCCGCATTTTGGACGAGCGCGAATACGATCGCTTGCCAATTAAGCGCGCTCTCGTCCTGTTTCGCACGCCGGATTATTTTTCGCGCTCTCTCTCTTTCTCTCTCTCTCTCTCTCTCTCTCTCTCTCTCTCTCTCTCGCGTCGTCGCGAGAATGCATCTCGTTACACTTTCATCTCGCTGCATTCGACGCATCGGTTATCCCACGGCCCACGGTTTCTTTTCACGTGCGTGCGCGGTAGCGCGCAGTGTTTACGTAGTCTTGTCGCGCTGTCACGTCGGCACGTTTTATCATAAATTCTTCCAAAGAGGATTCCTTCCTTCCCGCGCGCGTTCCGCGGACGCGAATCGGCGAGAGGGAGCACGGCGAAAGCGGTACCGCCTCGTCAGACGGTACCGCCTGACGGTACCGCTCGACGATACCATGATGAGACGATGATCGAGAATATCAAATGATCGAGAAGGGAAGGAAAGGGAAAAGAGAAAAAATAAAGCCGTTGCACGGCGCGTTGCACGGAGGAATCTATAAAGATAGAGCCGAAATTAATAGCGCGCATAATTTTCCGCCAATAGGCGGAATGCTTTCGCAACTCTAAAGCCACGAGCTGCCATATCGTGACGAATTTGTGAAAATATATAAGCCTTATCTATTACCTGTCCTTAAAGCTGATGCCATACTTTTACAACTTACTTGTATATGTAAGCAGAATTGTAATATTGTCGTTAATTATATAGTATTGTCGTTAAAGCGGCAATAACATATAAACGTATGGAAGTGGGTCGTAAGATAATCTTTTATTGCCATTGCCATTATTATTAATGATTCTGTTTGTTGTCGACGTAATTACGATAGAACGTGGACTAGGAATTAACCGACTCGTCTCGTCTCGCACTTTCGAGCCATAGCTTCGCGCGTACCTGGAAACTCTCCGTTTCATCGGACCCAGCGACCCCCTCCCCTACCCTCCCCCCTCCCATAGATATATAATAACGTCGAGAGCAACGACAACGTGCGTTCCAATCCGTTGAAACGTCAGCTTGGATTCGCGCGTCCAAGATGACGTTTGCAGCCGTGAGACCATCTTTACCGTACGTGCAGGATCTGCTCTTTCGCGCGCGCGCGCGCGCGCTCTGAGGCATATTTGATATTCGATACGTGGTAAATCGTTTTCACGAGAGAAGCGCGAGGTTGAGGAGGAAGGAGATGTAATACCGGATCTCCCGTATAAAGTTATTCCACGAATTATATCGAGACATTGCGTGACTACCGCGAAACTTGCCAAAAATTTACGTAGGTAGTATAATAACGTATAGCAGGATCTTCTTTTGATCCCGTGTACGGCTCGAGATGTGGTCGATAATTGGATTAATTAGTGTTTGTCGAATAATGGCCTGTAATCTGTCCGAATTGCCCTTGGTAGAGGGCAGTTTCACGCAGAGGAGAAAGAGAAAAAGCGCATACGTAGCGTGACGCGAAGCGTCAGAGAAAGCAAAAAGAATGCAAAAACTCGATTAATTCACGACGTTGTTGATTTACGATTGTCCTTGAAGCGTTTATGATCGTTAATATAAAAAATATTCACACGCAGACAATGAGTCGTTCTGTCGTGAGACAATGCCAAGTGCAAATTCGCTCTCGCTGCACGTCGTCGTCGCACTAGATCGCGTCTGGCTTCTGGCAGCATCGTTCGTGATTTTCCATCGCTCGTCTCGACGAGCAAAGAAGATCTCCTTCCTCCAATGGCGAGCCGAGCGTACGTGCGGCAACGACGATTGTATTATCCTGATAGTTAATGCTATTTCGCGAGCCGAGTTTGACGAGTTTACGACGCGATTCTACGAGGATACAGAACGGACGGTTCGCGACCGGCTCCCCCTCCCCTTTCTCTCCCCCTCTCTCTCCCTCTCTCTCTCCCTCTCTCTCCCCCCCTCCCCCCCCCCCCCCCCCCTCCCCCCCCCCTTCCCCCCCCCCCCCCCCCGCCTCTCTCTCTCTCTCTCTCTCTCTCTCGCTCTCTCTCTCTCTCTCGCTCTCTCGCTCTCTCGCTCTGTCGCTCTCTCGCTCTCTCTCGCTCGCTTCGCCTCCAGGAACGTTGATTTATGCCCGACGTTACCTTTGCCAATGGATTTACATCCCGATATTTATTATTCGCAATATTATCGCGCGCACCTTTATTGCGTTAGTCGAAATGCCTTCACCTCGAAGAGACTCGGGCCGTTCAGCCTCCTTCCGCTCGTTTCTTTTTCTCCCGGCTCGATCCCTTCGCTCGATCCGTCACGCTCGATGCGATCTGCCGCAGCAGCCTGTATCGGTAGTCGTCTCAACGGGAATATTCGTTACGTTGAAACGCGAATCTTCCTCAGGATTCCGTGCGCGAGATTCCGCACGGACACGATCGCTGCTACGATCGATCACGGGAGGACGCGGATCGCGTCCATGGCGGAGAGCGACGGCGGGCCGCTCTTCGCAACGAACACTCTCTTTCCGCGAAGTTGACGCGCCGCTCTGTTGGCCCACGTATCATTAAATTAACGTTAAATGAATGGTTACGTGGGGGCGTGATTTCGGCTAGATCGTATCCCTGCTAGATATTATCCCTCAGCGGAGTGAATTTTCGGAGCGATTATTCATTCAAGGAGTCAGAAGAGCCACCGTGGGCTCCTGTTTTCTTCCCGCCGAGACACGCGATCGTCCCCCGTCCGATCGTCTTTGTCGTTGACTCTCTCTCTCTCTCTCTCTCTCTCTCTCTCTCCTCGGTCTCTCCTCGCGCGACCTTGGGTCACGCCAACTTTTCGCCAACTCGTGCCATCGTGATCCGCCGTACATCGTACCGGCGATGCACGCTCCACGGAAGTGACCTCTATCCTACTTGCGAAAGGTCGCTGATAACAGAGAGATTATCTTGTATAATCAGAGACGTTTTGTATAATTAGACGCACACGCGCGTATCTGTGTATGCATGCGCGTATCTGTGTACGCGTGCGCGTGCATGGAGAATAGCGCAATAGTGGAACATCTCGGCTGCATTTGGAAATGCTGAATTAAATGCTGAATTTACTCGAGATCCCATCTCCAACTCGTACTCGCCGTCTTTTTGCGTAACGATTGCCCGTCATATGCAGAGCTCGCGGTCGTATCGCGCCACTGTACATCCCACCACAAAATTGCACCGTTCTTTCTTGCTCGCGCGAACTTTATTATTGCCGCCGAAATCGAAGAGTGCCATCTGCCGAAGAAATCGATCGCGATGAAAGAGTAGTACCGCTCGCGCGTTTCCGGATGTGCCGGAGAAAACCTGACCGCAACTTGACCAACGCAACTTGTTGGAACGCGACGTTGTTGCGTTGCGATCGAATCGATATCGCGGTCTCGAGGATCATCCACGTTCAGTTTTCCTCGGATCGGACCGGGAAACTTTTAACGTGCAATCGCGAATTGATTTCCACGGCACGTCGGCAAATTGACAAAGGGCTCTCTTAATCGCTTCGTCCGCGGTACGCAGCATCTGTTGCGGCTGCTAGGCCACCATTCGGATGACGTGTCGAAGAATTTGTCGCTGATAACGAAAGAGCTTCGCTAGAGAGTAAGATAGATAGATAGATAGATAGATAGATAGATAGATAGATAGATAGATAGATAGATAGATAGATAGATAGATAGATAGATAGAGAGAGAGAGAGAGAGAGAGAGAGAGAGAGAGAGAGAGAGAGAGAGAGAGAGAGAGAGAGAGAGAGAGAGAGCTTTTAAGCTCTCTATGCTTGATGCGTTCGTTTCGGATTCTCTTGATCGTGTCTCCCAACTCCCTGGGAGTTGGTCACGTTTCCAACCTTTGCATCCGATGCCGAATGAGAAACGTTTATTGGAGGTAACAGAGCGATCGCGATACTCCTGATATTCTTTTTCCGAATATTTGTCGTCGAGATTGACCTTGAGAGAGAGAGAGAGAGAGAGAGAGAGAGATCACGCAGTGATCGATATCTTCGCTTTATGCTCGCTCGGCTTTTATGCGTTATTTTTGTAGCACTGACAAATGCTCGGATTTCGGATCTGGTTACCGCGCGGTTATTGTCTCTTGAGTATTTTTCTATTTTTATACGGTTACGGTCCGAAAGGAGGGTTTTCGCGGAAGGAAAATCTGGGATTACAGGCCGAGAGGGAGATCAAATGGGGAGGAGAACTGCGAGAGAGGGCGGCCGGTCATGTGGCCGACAGATGCTGGTCCTCTGCTGGTTAGTCGACAATAGATTTCTACATTTTTGCTTTTCCTCTTTATTCGAGATTCCGGGAATCGAATCAGGACGCTCGCTCGGTATTTTAGATACTCTTGTCCGGTATCTCCCTTGCCTCGCGATACCGCCAGATTCATCTTGGATTGTCCACTCTTCCACTCTTCCAAATCCTTCAGGCGTCCGCTTGAATCAGCGGTTTGCGATACGCGAGGAGAGCCAGCGGCGATAGGACCGGGGATAGGACGGAAGCGTTTATAAGGGAAGTTTCTAATGGACATTCCGTGCATGGCTATAAAATCTCTGATATCTCTTTCCTTTGTCCCTCCCTCTTTCTCTCTCTCTCCCTCGTGGTTTTTTCCGTCGCCCGTGTACATCGCTGAAATAAATGAGTCTCCGATCGCGATTACGCGCGATAAGCTTTCGGTATATCGAGCAACGGTTGGGTGTTGTACGAAGCGGGAGCGAGTCCGATGGTGAGTCATCTCTCTTTGTGCTCATTTTGTACTGTGCGGAGGCAATTAGTCGTTCAGGTAGCCCGTAGGGACGTTTTCTGGCGCGTTTCTTTCCGGAAAATTCAAAACTTGGAGCTTCTCGGAAAGGACGCGGCCCCGAGAAAAGGGTCAGATTGACCGATTGATTCCGCGAAACGTAAAGTTTCCCGTAGCGCAGATTCCCTCGATATTACGCCGCAACGACGAAGGCAACCGACCGAATGTCGTCGGGCGAATACCGAATATTCGCGCGCCGAACGTACAATCGCTCGTTGCTCGATCGCGATAAGGTTAGCCTAGTCTTTCTCGATAATAATCTCGATAGCGGAGATATTCTCTATCGATCGTCGCCAATTTTGGACCCGAAAACGGCAGATTTTCCATATCCGGCTGGACGAGTTAATGGATCGGATGGTTAAAATCGCGTTCTCGCAATCCGCTCTCGCTCATCCACGCGTAACTCCTTCGTGTGTGCACGCTGCATCCACGCGTTGTAGCTCTCTCTCTCTCTCTCTCTCTTGTTATTCTTTCTTCCCCCGGAATCGACGCAGCTTAATCGTTGTCTCCCGGCAAGAACGAGTATGCCGATTACTTTTCCGACTCGGAAAAGAGTAGAAAAGAGTTCCCTCGTGACGAGGGAACGATGCCTCGGAGATTCTTGCCAATGAAACTAGTCCTTCCGAGAAACTTGACAATTATACGATCTCGTGGTCGAGTACCGAATAATCGCGCAAAAAAGCACTCCCAAGAGTGCTCCTGAAACAGATCGAGTGTCGTGTTTCGTTCGCGCTGCGTGAGGCGCGCGAAAAAGATGTGTATCCTGTTGTCAATTTGTCTCGTTGCGAAAGATGAAAAGAAAGAAATAGGAATTTATCGAGATTTTAATTGATCGAAGAAGAAGAAGAAGAAGAAGAAGAAGGAAACGAAAGAAGACGCGAACTCTGGCAACGTTGCCGAGAGAGAAACCGCGATCGCTTCGCGCGTTCCATCAGCGCGCGACTCGTCTCTTTGATTGCTCGAAATTATTTTCTCAGCTTGAGTCTTTCGGACATTGGACACCGTGGCGATGCGGTGTACGAGAAGAGAGAGAGAGAGAGAGAGAGAGAGAGAGAGAGAGAGAGAGAGAGAGAGAGAGAGAGAAACGTAGGTCGATTCCGCCGGGCATCGTCGGAAAATCAGATCGAGAGATGGCGATACAGAAATACCGAATAGTTGTCTAAAAGTGTGTGACGGACGGACAGCTGGCCGTCATTAAAACCCCATTAGCGAGGAGCTCCCCTCCGGAGCGCGAGCGCGGGAGCGCTCGTTCACTCGCTCGTTCACTCGCTCGTTCACTCGCTCGCTCGCTCGCGCTCGCGCTCGCGCGCACTCGCGCGCTCATAGTCAGTCAGTCAGCCCCCGAGTTCTAACAATATCTTCCACGACGCTTTGCCACCACCCACGCTATTAATATTGCTCTATACCTCCCTCCATGGTCTACTCGCGTCCCATCCCGCCTTTCTACTCTCTCGTCTCGTCTGCTTCGCCTCACGGCGCGCGGATGCCCGAATTCCGTTCTTCAATTTAAACGATCCGTCACTGTCCCGAGTTGGTTCGACCGCTCGCCGGCGCGAATATCGGCTTATGAAATCAGCAGGAACGTAACGCCAACCCTCCCCGCACGCAAGGAGCGACAGGATTGCGTAATTTGTCGTAGTTTTATTTCGGCTTTAGCACAGAAATAACCTGACCGCGAGATCGCGCGATGAAAAACAGCTCGCCAAACGGAAACGACTTCTATCACGGAGACGATTCTGCTCATCTACATCTTTTGAAAGGCAGATTTTGCTCGGCGGGAAAATGAGAAATGCAAAGTTTGGCGCAGGTTGCTGGTTTATGTGGGTCAAGTTCAAAGTAACCGAGTGCGCTCGAGTATGCTCGTGGTTTGCCAGCGGCGCGCCATTCTCGGTGTCGCGATCCTGCCTCCTCTTTCTCGTCTGTTTGATTCGTCCGTCTTTCGGACCTTGATAATATTCCGAATGGCTGATTCTCTTTTCGATTCCATTTACTATGGACGAATGGATCGATCCGCGATATATCGTCGATTATCCGAAATGCATAGAGTTCATTTACGAGAGTTTATTTGTACGATTCCTCTTTCCTCCGCGACTATATCGCTAAACACACATGGAGGGAGGAGATGCGATGACGAGAGGAAGAAGAACGCAAACGATAGAGAGAGAGAGAGAGAGAGAGAGAGAGAGAGAGAGAGAGAGCGCACATCTTGCCTACGGTCTTTGTAGCGGCAGATCAAACTCGGCGGGTCATTAATTAAATCTGGCGGAGCAGCCATCGTCCGTTCGTCTTTCCACTACGTCTCCGATTTACTTTACACGAAATACGCCACGGTTATAAATATGAGTGCTCGCCATGGGGACCCTTTTCCCCGAACTTGATCTCGCGGACCGCCCTCGAAGCGACAGTCGCGCGCATGCCCGGTCTCTGGATCTATCATTATTATTATTTTGTTTTGCAAAGAGATTACCTAATTGTTCATGCAATGAAATGACTAAAAAACGCGAAGCACGAGCCTGACCTGTCTGACCAGCGTTTCTTTCTTTCGGACCTGTTTTCCAGGAAGCAATACGCGACACGATCAAGAGTTGCGCAAGAATCGATGAAAATATAATTTGCACTTGCGATGCGAAAGACGCACGTCTTGTGTTTACCGAATCTGGTATGCACATGGAGCAGAGAGAGAGAGAGAGAGAGAGAGAGAGAGAGAGAGAGAGAGAGAGAGAGAGAGAGAATGGCATCGCGACCCTCGCGTTCAAGCTCCCCCAAACTCGACGCTTCTTCGCTCCTTCACCTATACGAGCGAGCCTATATACGTGTAAGGAAACGAGATAATGCTCACCGATAATGCCACGATCACGGGCTCGCATGTTTCCGAGATGCGCGCGAGCAGGGAGGGTTCGCTGCATCTTCGATTAATAATTATGACATCACTCCAACGACGAGAAATGGAATCATGGCGCGGGCGCGCGCTCGAAGCGGTCAGAGTCCCGCCTCCCCGCGTAGCGTTCCGCGGGACGTTTCACCTAAATAGACAGGTCTGATCGATGCGTCTCCCCGGCGATATTGATAAATAAAAGCGATTACGGCGATGACGATTCCGATGGCGAATGAATTTATATACCTGACAAGAGTCCTGGAGGAGCCGATAAATCAGCCCTCTTCCGTTCCCCGGCCGGGTATCGGGGCTGCTGGGGTAATCTCTCAATCTAAATCGATCGATCTGCCAAAACGGCAGATCCGTTTCCGAGCTGTTTATCATCGGGCACTTATGAATTTATTTTATGGGCCGCGATACGCGCGTTACACGCGTATTCCTCGCGTGCGCGCGTGCACGAGTAAAAGATGGAGCGATGAAGCCGTGCGATCCCCGCGTGGGAGCACCGCGGGAGGGCCCGCGGGAGGGAACTCGTGCTTTCGTTTCTTATTGGGGATATCGATATAAACGCCAGGGCCATTCGCCCGATCGTTACTCTCCTCACCTCTCCTCACCACTCCTCGCTACTCCTCACCACTCCTCACCACTTCTCCTCTCCTTCCTATCGCTGCGTCGTGCGATCGATTGATCGATCGATCTCGCGATATGCGATTCCGATCACGTAGCGAACGCGCCCTCTCGCGCGCATGACGCGCATCGCGCGGCGAACACGTTTCCACGTGTTTTCCACGTGTTCCACGTGTCGTCGCGCGTCGATAAGCGCTTCGATGCGCGCTTATCACGCTCGTCATTATTTAGTCTCCTATTTTTCTAGTATGCAATTAATCACCGTACGTCGCGCCATTTCGAATTCTCGCTAGTCGTCGTTTCGAAAACGACGTTGCCTGTCCTATATCAAGCGAGCGCGCTTTAGTTCATGCAATATGGTAAAACCGCGGACTCTCTATCTCCTTCTCCTTCCACCTCCCCCGAGATACCGATGCTACAATATGTAAAGTAATTATTGTGCAGTCATTTCCTTTGATATCGGCACGATATGCTCGCGACTCATACCTGGCGTTACCGAGGAAATGAGTTTGATAACGTTTTCGATAACGCATCCTATTTCACGCGTTCGCACATTACACGGCGCATTTCGTACATCGTACATTGAAAATTATCTGCGTTATATGGGCGCGAATGTTCTCGTTCTTTCTCGTTTGCGGTAACTCTCGGCGAGCGGAGCGCGAGCCCGATCTCGCCGGCGCGTTTACCCGCGCGCGTTTACCCGCGCGACGTCCCTTTGCAGCGATCACCGCGATCGTCCGCCGCGACGGTCGATCTCGTTCTTTCTCTCATCTCGCGGCTATCGCGAGATTCTATTCGCGTATTTATTTCGTTTCGTTTCGTTTCGTTTCGTTTCGTTTCGTTTTCGCCGTGCCGTTTCGTTTACACTCGTGCCATGTACGTTTGCCGTATACGCCATCGAGAATCATTCGTTTATCTATTCGTTGATTTGCATGCTTGTTGTACCGTGCTATTTATTTCCGACGATATCTAATGACGAAATCGCCGAGTATGCACATACATAAATGCATTTTACACATTTATCGCGCGTTATTTTCAAAAATAATTTCTAATCTCAACAATTTCATATTCGCACATACATACATACACATATTGTTGGTCAATTTGTCGTTTGCCGATAGTCTTGTTTATTCTCTTGTTTATTTTATTATCCTTCTTGCCACGTATGCCGCGTACGCCGCGTATACGTACGCGAATTAGGAAAATCTGCGATGTGTTTGTAACAGCGATAGCAGCGAAGAAGCCTTTATGATATACATTCGCGACGATTCGCTATCGTCTTTCTCGTTCCGCGCGCGCTGATATCTAATCGCGCGTGTTTGCGAAACGTAATCCATAAAACTTGGCCCAATTACTTTGGCCCCACGACGACGACGACGACGATGACGACGACGACGACGACGACGACGACGACGACGACGACGACGACGACGACGACGACGACGACGACGACGACGACGACGGATGGGCCTTAGCTGCGGCGGCATCTGTCAGATATTTGCCGCAAATTATCGATGCGAGTCGCGACTCGAGTCGCCGCGTCTCTCTCCCTCTCTCTTATGCGTTTGATGCGAGCTTTCCGCAGCGGGCGAAGCATCATTGTCCTTGCGCACCGACGATAATCATAACTGCAGCAGCGTAGTCGTAAAACAGACTGCATTACGAATTTATTGCGAGACGGCGCGGTCCAGAAATAACACAAAAATTAACCGACACTCGCGCGTACGCGAGTACGACGAGCCGCCGCGCGATTTCGATTCGCGCGCGAGCCTCGAAATGGCCGTTGGGCGAATTAATGCCGCGAGAACGAATGCCGCGATTGCGACAGCCTTGCGCCGTCCCGCTTGCGCGGGAAAAAATATTTCCCCTCGGAACTTTCCACATTGCGCGTATCCAATGACATTGTTCTTTCGTCCAGCGGCTATTCCGCGAAGTTGTAAAACACCGCCGCGACAATTTAGTCGCGTAATAACTTCCAGGAGATCTGGCCGGCCGATCAGCGGCCACAGAGCGAGGCACTATCCAGCGCTTTGCAATTTTCGATGCAATTGTCGCACGTGTCGCAGCGTTCGCTCGAGCGATATCAGAGCGGTATCGATCGTTATCGATCGTTATCGATCGCGCGAAAGGGCTCTCGCGCATCGTCGCGAGAGGGTCAACTCTCGTTGACGAGCTCGCTCGAGATCGATCGAGCGACTCTCATCCAGCGATTACAACGCATCCTCCGATTACGCGGTAATTAGAATACTCGGAGCCGCCTCGGCTCCGCGGTGCCTGGAGCGTTTAGGCGTTGATTTACTACGGGCTACGCCGACTGCGCACGCACGGACGAGCGTGCGTGCGTGCGTGCGTGCGTGCGTGCGTGCGTGCATGCGTACAGGTATGTGGGTGCCTTGGTCGCAGAGCGCGAGCTGCGACCCGCCAACCGTGGAAACTATAAAATATAAACAATAAAACGATCGGATGGTGGTGGCCTGGCGATAAATCACAGCGGACGCACAGTTATCCGCAGTGGCTGCGGAGGGGCTAACGCGCCACGCGGCTTAACCTTCGGTAAATTTACCTATTGTCTCTCCTATCGTCTACGATAGATATTAAATCCCGTTGAAATGTCTCTCCAACGAAATCAGCGCCGCGGCAGCGCCGCGCAGACTACGAAGAGGCTACTCGATGGCTAATCTTATCAGTCCACGAGCTTCGCTCGTCCCGCCTCTGGGAAAGAGGGTGGCGGGGCGGGAGGAGGGCGAGGGAGGAGGGCGGGGGCGGCGGAGAGAGAGAAAGGAAAGCACACGAAGAGAGGAAAGGCGCCGATGCGCCTGGCAGCAGCCAGCAGCGAGCGATGAGTAGTGGAGGAATCTCGTTTAATAACGAGACCCAGGGGAAATTTGGGATCGCTTGGGACGGCGACGAAACCGCCCGCCGTCACTCTCCATCACTCTCCATACGAGAGAGATTCAGACACCCACGTGCGAACCTGCGAACGTGCGTCGCTGCGGACTGGAACAATGGCACCCTCGAATGCGGCTCTACCGCGTGATTATCGTAATGACGCGGTACCCCGTCCGCAAACACTCGAACGATATAATTCGCAACCCCACGCCACCACGGTAAGAATAACGATGCCATACGACCGTTAACCACCGTAATTTATTTTCGCGCGGATGCGCCATCCGGAAGACGAAGACGAGCATGCTCTTGGAGCATCGCCGAGGCGAGCGATAGCGCGAGATCCCGCGAGATCGAGGATCGATATCCTGCGCCAGTCCTGCGCCCATCCTTTCATTCGCGATGGATTCGAGATCTCGATCTCGATCTTGTATTCGGCTCGACTCGACTCTTGTATTCGGAGTTGCGATCGAGATGAGTCTCTCGCAGCTCGGACTCGACGACCGGTCTCGGATCGACGAGACGAAACTTGTTTCGTATTTGATTAGGATTCTTATTTTCTGCCGTTTTCTCATTCATGCCTGACCACCATCGTGGAGGGTCAATATTATCACACGTGCTCAAAATGCCGACAGAGGAGGAAAGCCGAGAGTTGTCGCTCTCGGTTCGGATGCCTCTCGTGTCCCCCTGCCGATCGTAGTCGCATTCGAGATTGGAACCAACATCGATGCATTCGTTCGATCCACCTGCATCCGATAGGCATATATTTGTTCAAGTCCGCCGCCCTTCCCCGGGTAAAAGCTTGCCTGGCATCCCCGTCGATGCGCCGCTACAAGCTTCGATGAATCTATTTGCATCTTTACTTAGATAAAAGGGCCTGGCCCTTGGCCTAGCGAAATCTTCGATCGTGGATCCTGCCGGCCTGATCGAACGAGAAGACTCGTTCGATCGTATCGAAGCTGAAATGCGTTAACGGATGCGGTAACGGACTTTGCGATTATCGGGATATCGAGTATCGAGAAAAAGTAGTCGGCAAATTTTGCCGGGAGATTGGCAGTTAATTCCAAACAAAGAGGGAGATATGGAGCATCCGTCCCCCCCCACCCTCTCTTTTTTTCTTTTTTTTACGATGGTCATTTCCGCTCTCGGTAATGCGACTTTGTACATTTTTATGTTGGCACCGGTTGACAATAGGCACAGCCGTAAAACACTTGTGACACCCGTAGCATCATAATGTTACTCGATAGCCGTTATCTCGGCGTATACCGTTCACCATGTACGCGCCATTTTCCCAATTAACATTTAATATCCGGGATTAAATTCGCATGGTTTGCATCGCGAACGTGCCTCCTCCTCCTCCTCCTCCTCCGAGAGAGAGAGAGAGAGAGAGAGAGAGAGAGAGAGAGAGAGAGAGAGAGAGAGAGAGAGAGAGGGGGGGGGGAAGCAAGCACGGAGCAGAGCAGCGTTGACCTTGTTTCTGATTTTTCTGATTTCAGCATATAGAGGAATACATGTCGGATAATTCGCACGAGGAACCCGGCGAGAATGGCGAGAAGGATCGAAACGACTTCGTATCGCAATCTATGCTCGCCATTAATGCACCGCCCGCACTGGATGCATTGGTGCAAGCCGCGTCCCCTCCGATAGCACACCTCAACAGTTTCCTCGCCATACATCCACACCTGTTGGCTAAATTCAGTACGGAGGTAAGGGAGGAACACTGTACTTTTTCCTTTTTCTTCATTTACTTCCATCTTTCTCTCAAAGTCCTCGTCGCGCGTCGTCGCGTGCGAATTTCGGGAAAGTCCTTCTTATTGTCGAGAGTGTCGTCTATGTCGTCGTCGTTTCATCCTATTGTTCGTTCCGTCGGGTTTCCGTAGAGATAAGCAATCGTATAATTCGCCGTAAAACTTGCCCGACAGACTCGTGCTCGACGAGTTCGTCGACCCTGCAGACTGCCAAGCCAGAGCGACACGAATCGCGGAAAATCGTCGTGAGATAGTCGTAGCGGGCGGACGTTGACAGTCATAAATGAGTTGCCATCGCGTCACGGCGACAATAGGTTCCTTTTTTTCCTTCTTTTTTTTTTTCTTTTTTTCCCTTCTTTTCCCCTTTATTTTATTTTTCATTGCGCAAGCGCCTAAACCGCCGGCGGATGGCGGATCCGAGCGCGAGAGCGCGTGTCCCGATAAGAGATGGCGAAAATCGCGAGGTTACGTCTAACCAAATCGGCTGATTTGGCGTGTACCCGAACTGATTCCCAAAGAAAGATGAGATAAACGTAATCGCACGTAATTTTTCTGTTCGCGTTCTCGATCTAAGGGCCGTTCTCTCGATCGCAGCCGGTGCAGCTCAGTAAACGATTTCTTTTTCTATTGTTGTGACAGCACGTCGACGCGGAGTTATTACAAAACAGGAGTTTGGAGGCTTTGCAGGCCGTGATAAACACCGGCAACTTCAACATGTCCAATATGCTGTTCGGCATGCCCTCGATATACAATCCACAACAGTCGGATCTGCAGCAACAGAACGTGCAGCAACTTACAACCGCCAATCTGCAGCAGCAGAGTTCCCAGTTGAATAACAATACTCCCTTCATCAACACCATCGGAAATCAGGTCCCGAGCCTGGTCTCTTCCAGCATGCAACCGGAATCGCCCGCGAGTACCAGGAGTCGAGGATCCAATGGAGAGTCTTGTCGTGAAATTGAACCCCGTGAACCTCGCGAACCACGTGAATCTCGTGAATCTCGTGAACCGCGTGAATCTCGTGAACAGCGACCCTCGCAGAATAATCAACAGATGCCAAATTGGAGCTACGAAGACCAGTTCAAACAGGTGCGTCAGGCAAGTACCTACATATACGTATAATGCGCATGCCTGGGGCGCGCGCGCGTATACATGGACACCGATCGGATGGATACCGATGTATACCGTTGCGCGTTCCAAGCCTTTCCTGGGCCTCCTTGATCTTTTCGATCAAAGCCACGTATCGAATTCGAGACGTCTCCGATGGAGCCGATGGAACCAACGGCGATGCTCGAACGCGGGAATTCGATCATCTCCGTGAGCGCGTAGCAGCGATGAGCGGCGCGCGAGAGACTCTCTCGAGCGGGCGCGATCGCGCGAAGCCATGCCAAGTGTCGTGGGCGTAAACGACTCGCGCGGTCACCTTTGTGGGACACTGGTTAGTGCCACGACGGACGTATAATTACGACGGAACTCTCTTCCCCCCCTCGCGGGAACGCGGGACGGTGAACCGGTTAAGGAGAGAAAGAGAGAAAGAGAGAAAGAGAGAAAGAGGAAAACACTTTAATTAATGCAACGATGGAAGGTAATTATTATTTTTACACACCCGGGAGATAATTACCCGACCGACCGTCCCTGAATAGCGAGTTCGTTGACGGTATTTCGGGGCAAGAACAGGGGACGATCGAGGAAGCAAGGAAGCGAGCGAGGAAGGAAGGAAGGAAGGAAGGAAGGAAGGAAGGAAGGAAGGAAGGAAGGAAGGGAGGAAGGAAGGAAGCGAGCGAGGAAGGAACGAACGAACGAACGAACGAACGAACAAACGAACAAACGAACAAACAGCGCGCCGTAGCTTATAAGATACGTGGAAAGAGAAGAGGAGAGTCGGGGACCAAGTTATAGAATTAGTCGGACTCGCATCGCAGCCTTGTTAACGCTTTTTGCAGTCGGTCGGTCGTGCACTCCGCTCGCGCATGCATTTTTGCCGTACGGGGTATGAAATGACGCGGCGGTCCGGGTCAGTCGGTCCGGTCGCTCTGCTTGCCCGCGGTTTTCAGTTTTTGCGAAGAGGGTGTGGTATTGGATTACCATTTAGATTGTTGTTCGCGCGCACGAGCCCATGAAACGCCGATATCCCTTCGCGGCTCGCGCGACAAACTTACCGCACTTGTACCCCGAATGTACTCGCGAATGTACGTTGCGCGATTTAACAAACAATTTTACAAACATCATTCGCGGATCGACCCATCCATCATATGCTTACTCGATGAATGCTTTGGTCATTTTTGTCGCGCTCGAAGCGCGAAACGTGAATGTTGGCGCGTCGCGACAGCGAGAGCGTATCGCATCGATGGGAGCAAACCGAGAGCGGTGAGGGAAACGCGAAACAACGAGCGCAGGAATGGCGATACGAGTCTCCACCTACTCGACCAACGGCGTTCGCATCAATCATTCCAGCGAGGGCGTACGAGATGCTCTTTAATCTTTCCTCCTCGCGAAGCGATTTCTATCTTTTTTCTGCTCCTTTTTGCGAGGTGTCGGTAATCGTTTGCGCGTCTTGCGCTTCGACATTTTACATATGTCACAGTTGGAGATATTCATTAGAATAGAGAGCGTGGACTGTATAATACGATGCATCTTTGGTATGATAATTGAGGTCAAAATATAACTCTCGTCGCCTGTGAGATTCGAGTGCGTCGTTTTGGTTCGCCAGCATCTGTTATCGATACGTTCGATCGTTCGATGGCGCCTACTCGCTATTATGTGAGAATATCAGATGCAGCTTGGGGAAAACACGAATCGGAGAGCGTCATTAGCCTATCGTTTTTATCTTTTGCTATTGAAGCTCTTCCCCGCGATCGGAAGACGCGATAATGAAAAATACGAAGAGAGCTACAGTTCAGCTTATTATGGACGTTCAGCTTATCGTTTTCGGCGAGCGATCGCGACTACGCTAATAGTCTCTCGCCAGGAAACCGTTGATCCGCGGTTTGTGGTGGCACGGGACGAGATGCGAAGACGAGACGCGAAGACGCGACGCGCGTATTAGCAGCTTTCTCGATCGAAATGAAATTTTCGGAATTTTCCGAAAAGCATCGTTCGAGCGTCGTTCGCGGTCGCTTCATCAAAGTGAGTGAGTTCGATCGAGCTCGAGTCGAGTTCGATTCGAGACCGAACCGAGAGATACGACCGCGGCCGAAGCAGGCTCTTCCTTGGAAGCAACGAGGGTTGCCCATCTCCGGATGACGAGAAACGCGCTGATAGCGAACAAGATGGACGGATGGTCAGTTCGCAATCGGCGGCTGTTTATAACGAGCATACAGGTAGCTTAATAACCACATTTACAACCACTCATCCAAGTATATTGGATAAACAAGAAAAATTTGCGGGTCGACGTATCGCTCGAGGAAAGACGGAAGCTTAGCAAGATTGCTTACGAAGTAAATTTAGCTCGATAAATTGTCGATTGTCTTGAATGCTATTTTCAAACTAGTTTCTGTCCGACTCTCTCTCTCTCTCTCTCTCTCTCTCTCTCTCTCTCTCTCTCTCTCTCTCTCTCTCTCTCTCTCTCTCTCTCTACTCGCGATCTCGTGCGAATCACATTTTTTCTCTTTTATTCCGCATGGCGGAATAAACGTGGTCGACGGCGAGGTTCGATGGCGAGCGTTTAATTTTCTCATAAATTACGTCATTTAAACGAGACGGCAGTCGTCGGAGTAGCGGACCCTTCCCTCCTAATCCGAGAAACAAAAGGGTGCGACAATGGAAGCACACGAACGATTTCCCTCAAACGAGTCCCATATGCGGCGCCCGATGATAATCTCGTTGCACCGTGTAATAATTGCGCTTTCGCATGCGTAACTTGGTTAATTGATCGATAAGCGGGAATAAGAACGACCCGTTACGGCGACATTAAACGAGGGACCGTACGCCGTACGGGGAATCATCGCGCGTTTGCGGGCGATATTCTCTTTTCGCGATTTCCTCTTAGGTTGGAGCGATGCAAGGAAGGAAGGAAGAACGGAGGAGAATCAGCGCGGTCGATATCGACGATGGTCGATCAGCGCGGTGCTGAACGCGTTCGTTCGTTCGTTCGTTCGTTCGTTCGGCCGCGGCCGAATCCGAATCCGAGGCCAATGTCGATTTGTTCGCAACGGAATTTGGATGAATCCGCGTTCGGGCGTTCTCCGTAAACGCGTCTTACGCTCTCCCTCGTAGGAGAGCAGTCAACCTTTCCGATCTACGAGCACACGGCGCGCACACGGACGGAACATGGCGTAAAAGGTCGCCGTGCACGCGTGTATGGGAGCGAAATAGCCGGCAATTTGCAGGTTTACGAGTTATTTCACAATGGCTGCAAAGTATAGTGCTACAGTATTATACTGCCGTGGTAGCTCGAGTGCACGGTCAGCGAACGGCGTTGCGCGGGCCACGACGAGCGCGTGTGGGTGCGAGGGGAACGAAGCGGGAAGGAAAACCAAAGTACGAACGTGTTCTTGTCGAACGTGTSGGGGGRGKGGGGGGGGGGGGCATCCATCGTCGCTGGATTACTTTGTGTACGATAAGCTGCGCGGGAATCATTGTTTCACCGAGACGAGCTGAGGTCGCGAGGAGTCGCGATCCCGCTTCATCTCGAGACGACCAAGTAGAGAGAATCAGAGAGAATCAGAGAGAGAGACAGAGAGAGAGAGAGAGAGAGAGAGAGAGAGAGAGAGAGAGAGAGAGAGGATCTCTGTGAATCGATGCTAAAAAGAAATCGATAACAGATGCTGGCGAACGAAACGACGCACTCGAATCTCACAGGCAACGAGAGTTATATTTTGACCTCAATTATCATACCAAAGATGCATCGTATTATACAGTTCATGCTCGCTATTCTAATGAATATCTCCAACTGTGACATATGTAAAATGCGCGCGTTTTTGTGAGGTGTCGCGTTGTCGCGGCAACGAAGGTGAGTTCTGCACGCGGGCGCGTGCGCACACGCGGTCACGTTGGTATCGGCGGCCGGGTACGTAATGACGCGTACCAATGCGAGAGCGGGGCTGCATCCACGAGCTCGTTCTCCGACGAAGTATCATTTGAATTTCAATGAATCGTGTAGGTGTAAGTGTCGTTAGTATTCATTCGGGGTACGTTCGTGCGTACATCCACGCACACCAGGCGCGCAAAGGTGCACGTACGTGTGCACCTTTGGGCGACCAAGATCGCGCGTAACGGCGAGAACACGCGCAACCCTCCCCCGTGTACGTCCGTGTAAAATATTGTCTTCTTTTGCTCCTCCATCGTCTCCACCTCGTTTATCCATGTAGAGAGAGAGAGAGAGAGAGAGAGAGAGAGAGAGAGAGAGAGGGGGGGGGCGGGAGAAGAGAGGAGACAAATGTCGGGATCTTTCTCTTCTCGCATTCTTTTCTCTCATTCTTCGTGTCGCTCGCGCGCTGGCGTATTTGTCGGCGTGCAACGCACAAAAGTGTCGCACAATTGTCGCGTCGTCCACAAAAGGAGATTATCTCGGATGGTTTTTATAGAGGCGAGTCTACCGCCGCTCCGCACGCATCAAAGAAGCAGCTCCCATATCCGCGCCTCGAGCTCATCCATTTTAATTTTTCATATCTAATCGGCAGCGTTTCTTTTTTCTCCTCGCTAACTCGCTGCCTCGAGATAGCTCAACCTGTCTCCTGTCGTAGCGCCGTCTCATGGAATTGACCCACAAGTGGGGTCAGATAGATGCGAGCATCCGATGCACACGCTCGCCGAGAGCCGGAGAGAGAGAGAGGGAGAGAGAGAGAGAAAGAGAGAGAGAGAGAGAGAGAGAGAGAGAGAGAGAGAGAGAGACACACGCGTTATCTGACAGACGGAATCTAGCAGCGATGTGAGAGTGCGTGCGAACCTTGTCCTTTTCGCGACGATAGGCGCGAAAATTACGCTTAATGGTGAAAGGCGCGTGCGTTAGTTTCGGCAGCTGCCGAAAAAGTGACGGTTATATCGAGAACCAGCGCAATAACGGTGGGCCGTCGCTCGTGGCACGCGCTTGCCCTCATTGCGCGTACGCTCGCACTCGCGGTGGTACCGTTTGCGTATCGGCGACAACGTTATGCCTGCATGTGCCGCCTGTAGCTGTTTCTCACTTCCGCTTCCACTTTCCAACATTGGCATCGCGCGCTCTTCGGGGCTTTTGTGCCGCGCACGGATTGTCCACGGCGAAATGCATCTGCCGCAAAGCTGCTTTGCAGCTTTATTTATCAACAAAGTGCGAAGACGCGCGTGTCCTCCGTCGAGCCAGGAATGGAAATTATTGCCATTAACCGTTCGGAACCTTACTACGGAAACGACACGAGCGTTCGATACAAGCGGCGGCTCGACATGCGGAAAAGTCGATCGAGGACACGATAGCTCCCTTAATTGCCTTACCGTTATTTTTTCTTTTTCTTTTTCTTTTTTTCGTCTTTTTTTTTTTCTTCTTTTTTTCCCAGTACGCGAGCCATCCGAGCTCGAGTTTGCGCGATGCATCTCCTCGCGCGAGCAAACGCGACGCCTCTTTGGCGGATAGTATTTGGCCAATGCTAAAGTGCGCGCGCGCTCGAGAGAGAGAGAGAGAGAGAGAGAGAGAGAGAGAGAGAGAGGGAGAGGGAGAGAGGGAGAACGCCAAGAGAGGCAAAACGCCAAGGAAGGGAGATAAAGAACGCGGGCACGTGTGGGACGCGTCATTTGCTTAATTGCGCTATTTCAGTGACGCCCGGTCGCGTTATTCGACCACGCGTGCAACCGCACGACGATGCACGCGTCCGTCGCGCACTCGTCGATCCAAGAGATTCGTACGAGCAAAGCAAGAGAGAGAAAGAGAGGGAGAGGGAGAGAGATACACGCACGCGCGCGCGCGCGCGCGCGCGCATATGCGTGCATTCTCGTGTCTAGTCTAGTCGCAACGCTGTAGAACGCATGACGCGATGTAATCTCCGACGCTATGATTTAATTAGACTGAGAACGGACAGCGACTAACGAATCGCACAACGGCGCGTAACGGCAATTAGGAATTACATCGTAAATTACACGCGGCTCGCGTGTAAATGGAATCTCTCAACATTGATTCATAAGCGTGCGGCCGCAACGACACGTTATTAATCGATTATGAATCGCCGTTTCCGTGCACCGCGGTCTACACGGCGAGGGTGCATAATCGCGTGATAATTTACGGTAATTGAAAATTACTAGCCAAGTGTTTCTCTTTTCCTAGTAGGAAAAGGACCGCTGCTCGGTCGGGCAGCTGTAGGCCCGGTGGCCTCGTCGTCTCTCGGCGCGTAAGCGCGCGAATATCGCGCATCGGACGCGCGACGCGTAGGAAATTAAGACGCTCCGGCGGGGAGATACGAGAGCGACGCGTGTATTTAAGGAACGTTTGAAAATGGAGAATGGAAAACGGGAAGCGAGGCATCGAGTGATAGACTGATGGAAGGACGACGATAGGGTGAGCAACGGGAGACGCGGAGGCGACATGCTTTTGACGCGCGACACGTGTCGGTCGTCTCCCGTGCGCGAGATCTAAGACCGCGCGTTAGCTTCCGCTAATCCGAGAATCGGGCCTTTTAATGCGGCGACGAGCTTTCGCGATTATAAATATCAGAGATACCGGGAATCCGACGCCCTCGAGATGTCGGCGTCTAGACCGACGAGACGAAGAGAGAGAAAGAGAGAGACGGTCGTACGATGCTTCGCGCGACACCGCCGCGCGATCGCCAGCTGTTGCTGCATCGTCGTGGATTCTCGCCGATCACACGCGACCATCGCCGCAGATACGTACGTAACGCGTCGCGATAAATTTATTCGTGGCATTCGTCGATGCCAGGCGAGACGAGGGGAACATCCCCGTGACATCCCAGAAGACATCGCGCGGTACGTTTCTTTCAAGCCTTTGACCGTTCTCGTAGCAAAGAGTTACGAGCCGACTGCGCGCAGCTGCCAAGGGCACGGTCGTTTCGGAGGCATTATAGAGTCAAATGGCAGGACGCGATAGAAAAATTAGGATATTAAGGGCGAGATGAATAGAGATAGAGATAGAGATAGAGAGAGAGAGAGAGAGAGAGAGAGAGAGAGAGAGAGAGAGAGAGAGAGAGAGAGAGAGAGAGATTAATGGCGTGCCACTCGAGTCGAAGGCATTTTGGTAAAATGGGAGACCACCGGTGCCGCGTTTGAAATAATTCTAAAAGTCGGAGGATGCTGCTGATCCAAGCGCGTTGCGTACAAGCGCGATACGTCTTGTTGCATTGTTGCGCGGCACAATGTCGCTATTCTTAATGTTAAAATATGGAGGGCTTGACCTCTTTTGCGTCATCAAATTATATAAAAGGATATTGAATAAGAATTAAGTTAAGTCGTTTTTTAGAAACAACGAGCGGCAACATTCTCAATGTTGCCATTTTATGAAGAGCAAAAGAAAGAGAGGGAAAGAGAATATGTATGTCCTGTTGTGCATTTTATGCTAAACCGAATGCTCGAGAGTACACGTACATACATATAGGCCAGCGTTCGCCTATATACGGCAACGATTATGGATTAGAATCTCAAGTCTCTCTATCGGGAGTCCGAGTTTGCAGTCCGTTCTTTGCTCTTGTTTCATCGCGCGTCTCGAGTCTCGATGCAAGTGCAATTGCTATTTATCTGATTTTGAAAAAACACCGTGGCTAGTCGTGGGAAAGGATAATGTGCGACGCGCATCGACGATTCGCTGCTTTGCTCTCCGCAAGGCGTTGGACTTGCGCTCGAGAAATGGAAAGAGACATATTCAGGAGGGATTTTGCAACGGTTGCAAAATTGGAATATCGAGGAAATGGAATTTCTAGAGACTAGAAGTAAGTAGCATGGGAAGCAGTGGCAAGATTTTCGAGTTTCGAGCGAGTAGGGGATGATAATACCCTAATGAGTCGTCGTAAAGCGTTAAGTATCAGACGGCGAGTAGGAAGCAAGTCGACGAAAAAGGGCGGGACCGCGGGACCGTGGGACGGAAACGGATGCAGGAGCAATAACTTGTGCGATCGTGCGGCTGGACGATCGCAAGGAGCATCGTTACCTTTGCTCTTTGCAGCCGGTCAGAAAATTAGGGAAACAGATAAAATTGAAAGCGTCATACTACAACGCGTTCCTTGCTACGTCTTTCGACGTAGTACGTACGATCGAGGTCCCTCGAAGGTGCCGACGATTCTTCCTCCTCTTGTCTTGTTTCCCCCAATATCGCCGCTGGCGGGACGATAAAAGCCATCAAGAAGCTCGAGACTCATTTAAACGGGAGGAGGGAGGGTCATTACGTATTCGTATGCGTGTCCCGGCTCGCCGTCGACAGATCGAGAGATCGTCCAGATCTCTCAAAGTTGATGCGTCCGACGATTAAATCGATATTAAGATACATTCGTGATATCCGACGACGAGATCGTTCGAATTAGGAACGCGATTCGCCACAGATGCGCCTATTTGTACGGTCATTTGTACGCGGAGAGATTCTATCTCTCGGCATCTCGCACGCGCCACTACCTTACGTGACACTCGTTTGTACGGATATACGACGAGGAAGATGATCGGCCCTCGAGCCGATCTGAAATCTCGCGTCAACTCGCCGGAGAGATTCCCATCGCCGATTAGCTTCGTGTATATGAACGCGCCTCGATTTAACGAGATATATATATTCTCACGGTGAGACTTGCAGATTCCTTTCGCGGGCGTTGGTCTCGTACCGTTTCCGCGATCTCGATGTATCGCGAGCAGCAGCGCGTACGCTCGCGTACAGCGAAATCACAGATGATTAACGATAAATCTCCGACGAGAGGCGCGCGAGAGGCGGCAACGATTACCGGTATCATTACCGGCGAATCATTACGGGGTATCTTTAATCGACACTCGACTAGCGTTCTACGGGCCGTTCCCTATTATACAAGCGGACGACGTGTGACCTCTCCCTCTTTAATCGATCGCTTTAACGATCGAAGCCGGCCGATCGTTGCTATCTCGTCTCGTGTAATTAATACGATCGCCGATGAAAAATGAGCGAGCCGACAGGCATGGATCCAGCAGCGGCGGGAGGCCTTGGCGGTGATGGTTACACCGTTGCTGAAAAGACGGATTCGGATCGATTTCACGAGCGATCTTATCCTTAACGGTTCAACGGTCAGCCGCGAACTTTGCTCCGGCCGAGTTCAGCACAATGACGGAATCGCGCGAGGAGAGACTCGCGCGCGACCAACGGAATAATTAGTTTCGCGGGACGCGTTTACCGGCGTTGCGCGTTACGCGTTACACGCGGCTCGGCTATTCAGGCTACAGAAATCGTCCGAGTATACACATACTGCCGGCAGCGCGCGGCATTAATACACGCGAGCGAGCGAGCGAGCGAGCGAGCGAACGAGCGCGCGGGAGGAGCTTTTAATATTCTCGTCGCGGCGATCAAGACAAATTGAAATCCAGTTCTCGGGCCGCGGCATTCACGAGGCTACGCGCGCGCCATCTCTTTTGTGACGTGATTTAGAGTCTCCCGCATATTATTAGTGAGCCGATAATGGGACAAAGTCCGAGATCGCCGAGGTGAATCCGTAATACGGTTCGTGGCATTCGGACGTCTTTTATACGCGATGTTGCGCGTCAAGAAAAAGAAGGAATCCTCTTTCCCGCGCGCGCGCGCGCGCGCGCGCGCTCGCGCACGTCTATGAATTCGTTCCATTGGTGGAATTCCGAGCTGGAATTCCGAGGAATATCGCCCGCGTCGCGCTTTTCTCATGGGACGGCAAAATCGCATGGCGTTAGCCGTCTTGACGCGAACGCGAACGCCTCCGAATAAAACGATGGCCGCGAGATAGGGCCGCCAATTTCGCCGAGAAAATTGCTCTTAATTAAACAACGCGCGGTCGGAAAAGCATGAGGCAGCGATACGCCCGGCGAAACTTTGTATCGTCGTCATCTCTCTCTCTCGCGCGCGCGCGCGCGCGCGCGCGCATGGTATAATGCCATGCCTTCACTGTATGTAGATTGTATTATTTTCCCAATTACGATCGCCCTCGCGATAATTACGCCTTTCTCTTACGCTTGTCTCGCGCTTTTTAATCTCATTCTCGTTAAATCAGATCCGACCGAGGCGCGCTCGCCTGGCATTTAACGCGCTACCTACAACCTACATAGTACGTACGTACGTGTTGTTGTTGTTTTCCTCGGGACGCCGCGAGAAGAACCGACAAGGGCGCGTGCTTCGCTTTGGAAAATATTTTACATCATCCGGCAGTATATTTACGGGGAAACTCGCGCGAATTCGCGGAAGGAGATGGCCAACTCGGTATCGCGTGACTCTGAAACGCATCTACTTAATTAGTCTAATTGCATTAAATCCGCGAGTTAACTGCTCGCATCGAAGGCTAACGACTCGAGCGAGGTTAACGATTGTTACGATTGTGCGTTTCCAAGTCATTTCAAGGAGACCGAAAACTGAAAACATCTTTGGCGTTTTGGCTCGTGTTTGCTCGAATCGTGCTGAATCGAATCGAATCGATTCGCACGAACGCGTTTCGATCTATGAGCATTGCTGCGTCGCAAGCTGCGTATATCGCGCAAACGAGCAAAAGCAATGTTCCTTTTGCCATCTCGTTCCGCGCGATTCCAGAGGAACGGCTCTCTGGATATATCATTAGTCTTGTTTCATTTATCTCGTCGTATCTCTCGTTTCCTTCTTAATTACTCGTATTATGCCACCGTTCTTCACCGCCAGCATGCATCGCCTTTTGTATTATTCAGCATCAAGAATGCGTCATTATCATATCATTAGTCGTTGCGCGAGCATTGCGAAATGCTATCAGAAATGTGCGTGCGAGATGCTAATTCGAGGGAAACTCCAAGGCAGCGGCAGCACGACGACTCGTCGTCGTCCGATCAGTAGCGGCAGCGGCGGCGGCGGCGGCGGCGGCGGCGGCGAGTCGTCGTGTGGCGGCAGCAGTGGCAGCAGAGAGAGAGAGAGAGAGAGAGATAGAGAGCGAGGGGGGAAGCTCGCAAAGCTCTCGCACCGTTTCCGAATCGCGTCGTGTTTGCGTGCCTCCCTTGCGTTCCCTCCCTCGCTTTCCTCTTCTCGTGCTCATTTTCCGCCACCGTTCCGAGATGGTTATCGCGCGATGACGCCGCTGCTCCTGTCCCCTTTGCTTCGTTTTGATGGCACCGCCATCGCCACCGGCCGTGTTCTCAGCCCGTGTACTACGCGGTCCCGTTTCCGGACCTCGTACGGCGCCAAGACCGTGAAATCGCGCGCACCATCGCAAATAAGTTACTCGGTAGCATTTTGACCGCGAACCTCCTCTCCGCTCCGCAATTAGCCGGACCCTCCCCGATCTCGCTTCCGCGCGCGCGCGCGCGCGCGCCTACATCGACGACATCGGCTACTTTTCCCATCGAGAGCAGCAGAGCCTCGTTTCCTCGCTCGCCATTCATTTCCCAAGGAGATACGTACTGCCGATCGATCCCTTGATGAGGAATATCCTGTATATGCTTTCGGTTTCTTCTCCCTCTCCTTCTCTCTTTCTCCGAGAAGGAGAAGGCGGCCGCTCGGCGCGAGTAAGAGGTTAATAAAAGTCTAAAAGGTTTAAAAGAAGAAATAGTTGGCGGCGTGTCGGAGAGAGAGGGAGAGGGAGAGGGAGAGGGAGGGAGGCCCGGGACTCTTAATGCGGTTTCGCGTTACGGAGGGACACGCCGCGCAACGAGCACTATGTTGTCACTTTGAACCCTTTACGAATGTCGCCTTATAATTTGTGTATCGTGGATTGTATTCGCGTGGTCGATCGTCGAGCTTAACGACCGGCTCCGCGAGTTTTACGATTAGCGTCTCTCGCGCTCCGGTCGTAACGTAACGAGAACCGATCGACTCTCGGCTCGACGATCGGCTCCTTCACCGCTACGTGATCGTTACGCGATAATCTCTCTCTCCTTTTGGCGTGGATGCTCCTCTCGGGACATGGAAAGATCGACACGGCGAGCGGCAGCGGAGACGACGACGACGACGACGACGACGACGACGACGACGACGACGACGACGATGACGACGACGACGACGACGACGACGAGGACGATAAACGCTCTCGCAGCGAGAAAATACGTCGGTTCGTGACCACCGCGCTCATACCGCGGACAAAACAATATTGTCGGGCTGTGCGCCGCCACGCGTGAGCTCCGACTCTTTAATATTACACCGCGAGCATTGTTTTCAGCACGAATCTTCGGTCGCGCGTACGTGCCCTTTTCGCTGCACCGTGCCGGTACGCTCGATTCTACGGAGTCACTATAGTTTTCTCCGGCGGTATACGCGCTAGACGAACGATCGGCGGACTGGCATCGCGAGCGTTTCTGCGATTCTCCGAGTCCACTGCACCGTAGCGGTGCAGACGAATCTGTATTTTGCTATATCTCGAGTCGAGTCGAGTCAACCGCGCCAACATTGCGAGATTATTTCGAGGAAGGAAGAAAGAAACTCTCTCTCTCTCTCTCTCTGTGTGTGTGTGTGTGTGTGTGTGTGTGTGTGTGTGTGTGTGTGTGTGTGTTGCGCGTGCGCGCGCGCGAGAGAGAGAGAGAGAAAGAGGAGATTCCGAGAGCGTGAGGCGTGCAAGAGAGCATCGGCGGCGGCGCAACGCGTTAACATTGTTTGAAAGCGCGCGACTTTGATCTGACTCCGGTTGGCGTACATCAGCCGAGTTTTATGCCTACCGAGAATTCGCTCCTTTCGCTGACGAGTAAACATTCGGTCTTTGGTGGCGCTCAGGGATTTTAGTAGGGTCCTCGAGAAGCTCGTCTTCCGCTTGTTCTTGTTTTGATCGGGCCGATGCGACGGAAACAAACGCGCGAATGACGGCGTTTGATCCGCGATCGGTAGTCGCGTGGAGTCTTTCCCTCGTTCCGGCGAATCGATCCTTCTCTCTCTCTCTCTCTCTCTCTCTCTCTCTCTCTCTCTCTCCCTTTGAGATTCGAGATCGCGCGGGGCGCGATTCAGAAATGTTCATCAAGTTTGTCGCTCGGACTCGTTCGTTCGACTACAACTCCCATTAAGGGAGCTCGGCAGTTCTCACGAAGGGACGCCGTGTACCGACGCGAGATACACGTATACATCGAGCGAGCGAGCGAGCGCGCGCGCGCGCGCGGAGCGCCCTTAATGACGGGGTACGACGGCAGGGTATAATGCGCGGGGCGGACTTTGGCGCCTCCCTAATCAATTAATCAACAAATCTCACTTTTATCTCCGCCGTGTAACCACGTCATTTTCTCCGTCTCGCTTTATTAGGCGGCCGATTAAGGCCTCTCCTCGTTCGAGAGGGGGATCGGTTACGGATCGTCGAGCCATCGTCTCGACGAGGGGCTTAATTGCGGATAATGTAACATCCATCGGGGAAAGGGAAACATGCTCGGACGGAAGTAGCCAGTAGTAGTCGGCTCGTATATCCCTTTATCGATCTCTCGTGCGTCCGTGCGCTCGGCGCGGCTCGGCAAGCCACGTGCAAGATCCGCGTAAACGGTTCGCGGGTCGGGAGAACGATAAAGGGAATCGCGCGAAACTATAACTCGCTTGAACAAATCGACATCGGGTGGGGGAGAGGAGATCGGTTACGTTCGGTTAGAGGCAGGTACGAAGGAAGGAAGAGAGAGAGAGAGAGAGAGAGAGAGAGATCGGTCCCGTCCGTTAATGCGTTGCCACGAAGATCTATGGACTGGCCGTAGTTTATATGCTAATCCGTAAAGAGTGTTAAATACTCGATCATTTATCACGCCATCGCTTCGCCTGCTCGTCCTCCCTTTTCCTCGTTCCCTGCCCTCGTTCTCTCGCTCGCTCGTTTCTCGAATCCTCTCACCCCCTCCCCCTCCCCGCTCCCCCTCCCGGGGACGCCAGGCGTTCGTAGCGCCGGCGTAACGATCGCTTTTCGTCGTAATAATCATTCCGCTGAAAGAGATCGCGCGAGATGGCGCGGCCCGAGGGTCGTGTCGGTCGGGTCTCCCGATCGGCGAGGGGCGCGAGGGGTACCCGCGCGGAGACTCGCGGATTGGCGACTGCAGCGAGAGATTTACGATTTGCACCGGATAATCCAATAAGGGAGCACACGAGCACACGACGACGAGGAGGCAGGCGTGGGCGCGAGTGACGGAAGCCTGCCAGCTCGCCCACGTAAACGTCGCGTACGTCTCTCCTCGGAGCCGCGCACCGCCGCGAGCCGATCGTGTGCGTGCGCTATCGTCAGCGGTGCTAAAGGCACAAGCGCCATCGAGACTCGCGCAGCGAGACCACCACCGCTCCGCAATAACGTCGCGTCGGCGAACGTAAGCACGGCGAATGATAAATCACGACGACGAGACCGCGCTATCAAAATATGCTCGTCAACTCGGCCAATAAATCTCTCCCGGACGAGATAAGGACGAACACGCCCGACGCCTCGCGAACGCCTCGCGAACGCCTCGCGAACGCCTCGCGATATTCGCCAATTTTACGCGAATTTGTTCCATTTGGAAATTCATTTTGCGAAATCGTCGTCGAGTCTCTCCCTGCTGTCGCTGGGAGGAGAAGAGGACGCCTCTGGAAATACATACATAGGTGGAAATAAATACGACGCCTCGCGATTCGCGATGGATAATTTAGCGATGGCTCGATGGCTGAACGCGTCAGCAACGCCGATCGACTCGACTCGTCGCCATCCGTTGTGACTCTTTGTTCCTTCGAAACCGCCTTTATACTCTGCCTTTTATACTCGTTCGCAAGGTTGATTAATTAGCTTTCAGCCGGTTCCTTCAAAACCACTGCTGCTGCTGCTGCTGCTGCTGCTGCTGCTGCTGCTGCTGCTGCTGTTGCTGCTGTTGCTGCTGCTGTTGCTGCTGCTTGCTTCGAAACTCGGGGATCGCTTGTTAATCCGTACCTTTTTCCGGCCGTGTACCGTTTGAAAATTCTTCTTGCCAAATAAGGTGAGAATTTCTCGGAATAAAATACAATAAACCACCTTTGGAATCCTCGCGCGAATGTACTCACCGATCTTGGAAATGACCGTTTCTACTTTGGAAGAGAGAAAAGAAAGAAAAAGGAAAGAGAAAAGAGAGACGCCGTGCCCCATAGGGCGCACAGGGTATCAAAGATTAAAGATCATCAGGTAAAAAAAGGGAAAAGATGCGAAGTGCGTGTCTCCCTGGCCATTTTCTTCGTGACGACGGAATCTAGCCGCGTAATTTTTTACGCAGCAGACTCCTTTGTCTCCCCCCTCCGGAAGGGAAAAAGGATCGCCGGGGATCAGCGGCGGGCCCGTTACACGCGTCGATCGTCGACGCGACATCCGGGAGAGCGCGCGCGCGCGCGCGCGTGCGCGCGTGAGAGAGAGACCCCGGGATATTATCGGCAATTACGATAATATCGTGCGTAACGTTACCGGGAACCGGTCAGATTTTTTTCAACCCGAAGCACATCGCGCGATTCAGCGCGCGATTCGATGCGGGTTCCGAGCGGGTGTTTATTCGCGTTTTGCCAATCTTTTCTGTCGTGACACGAAACGCCGTACAATTGCGCACGATCGCGCCAAAGAGAGAGAGAGAGGGAGAGAATATAAATGGACGTCTTCACGTATCCCTCGATCGGTTGGTTATAAACGATCATTTTCGTAGCACGCATACCGATTCACGGATAGCTTCACCGACGGACGGACGGAGATCTGTTATTGCACTCGGCGGCGGGTTGGATAATCGCGCTCTGCAGGCAAACTTGGATTCCCGGAATCGAAATGTTGCTTGCATGCAATATTCAAAATAACCTATGGGGATCCGCGAGAGAGCGACCGCGCTCGCATCGCGGCGTTCGCTTCGTGGAAACTTTCATCTCAACGGAGGGAGATGCGCCGTATTGGCGCGTATTGGCGCGTATTCGCGCGTATTCGCGCGTATTCGCGTCTATTCGCGCGTATTCGCGCCTATTCGCACCTATTCGCGCCTATTCGTGCCTATTCGCGCCTATTCGCGCCTTTGATTCGCGGATCACGGATCGGAGATCGATCGGTGCGGGAGACGCGCAATTTTTCGAAAGAGACAGCGTCGTTGCGACATTCTCGCCTCTCTCGATCATCGCCTCTTCTTGCCCTTCTTCTTCCATCGATGCGAGGTCCATCCGCGCAAGGATTGGCGCCAAAATTCTTGGAAGTCTCGAGATTCCGTCGCACGGAGGAAAGAACCGCAATCGCATTCGGGAAGAGATAAACAGGGCAGGTAGGAAGGATTCGTTCGGTGCGCATTTTTGGGCGGGATTAGGGTAAAACCAGAGGGTACGCCGGACCATCCGTTCTCCCCCTCTCGATGGTGGGGATCGCGGAGGCCCAAAGAAACTGCCCCGTGCCGCAAGCGAGAAAGGCCGCATTGCGGGACGGAGATAGCGAGAGACCACCGCGGATAAGAGGAAGCTACGAAGCCAGCCAGCCAGCTAGCCAGGTTTTCGGAGGTCAGTTTTCAATGGTCGCTCTTGCAACGAGGACGCGTCTTCTACGAATGATTCTGAGAATCGCGCGACTCGTTCGATCGATTATGCGATTACGTCCAACGACGACGGGAGATCGCGTCCACGTTGGATCCACGCTCCTCCCGTTCACATTTCGTTCAACTTTTCTATCGCGAGTGCCAAACGATGACGACGGCAGCGGACGATGATGGCACGGATCGCTCCTCGCGCGAGGCCTAGCGACGCCAGTCGAGTTTCGATGATGCACAACGAGCCACCACGAATCACCAAAGGGGAACGGAACGGGGACGGCGGCAGCGGCGACTCTGTGGAAATGTCGAAACGACGGGTAAAGATGCGCGATATCATCTCTCGCGTAGCTTAGCTTCTCCTTGACGGAGAATCCTTGGGAAAGGGGTAAAGAGGATCTCCCATCTTCCCCATCTCCGTTCCGTCCGTCTATCTCTTTTACTCTCGTTGTTCTCGATCTATCGATCGAGCGACCGATACATGGCGCGCGATACATGGTGGCTCGCGCTGCGCGCGCGGATCACTCTTCGTCGTGATAAACGCGTAAAAGAGAAAGGAGCCGAAATAGAATCCACCGTCCGGGGGAGCAGAGTCCGCAGCAAATGAGCGGAAGGGGGAAAAAGAAGCACCCGCGCGAGCGCGAGCGCGCGCGCGAGGGCGGCGGGGAGGGGGTTGGGCGAAAAGAACTCGGGCCGGGCAGATAATCGCGGGCGTTAAACTTTTATAGGCCTGATTTTCATTTATATGTTAAACGCGTCATAACTCGGGAGTCCTCGGGAAGGAGGAGGTGGACGCGCGTGTGTTGCGTGCGTGTAAGTTTTGTTCTCGGCGGTCCGTGCTCTCTCTCTCTCTCTCTCTCTCTCTCTCTCTCTCGGGTGGCAGGTATAGGGAGACCTCGCGACCGGCGGCCGAGGAGCGGGGGAGAGTTTTATTTCTAACAAATGAGCGCGCGCGGCGCGCACAGGCAGGCACGATGTTGTAATATAAAAAGATCGGGCGCATAGCGCAGCTTCCCTTGGCGGGAGAAAGAGTTAACCGCGGCTTGTCTTGACTAATCGTTTTTTTATGACCGTTGAAATATCACACGCACACGCACACGTGCACGAACACGTACATTGCGTGCGTTCTCGGACGATGACAACGACAACGACAACGACAACGACAACGATGATGATGATGATGATGATGATGATGATGATGATGATGATGATGATGATGCTGACATGGACAGAAGCGAGAAGCGCAGTGTTCTCGGCGTTTTTCGGAACTTTGCCGTCTCTCTTTTCACAGGTAGTACCTGTGAAAAGTGAAACGCTTCGTCTTTATATCGCGCATTGCTGTCGCGTACGATCCCTTTGATATCTGTGGAACGAGCGCGACGGTAAGAACGCCGATGCTGAACCGCCGGCCGTAATGCCGTCCTCTCCTTTTTCCACGTCTCTCCTCCTCTGTCTCTCGCTTTACCGTAACGCGTGTTCGCGCGTCCCCTTCTTTTCTCATCGTTCCGACTCGAGAAAGGAGAAGCACGGCCGACGTGCTCTTTTCAAGCTGCACAACAATATAATATCTCGAAAAATCCCTTTGAAGCAGTGACCGGGCTGCTTGCTTCGTCGCTTCGTCGCCTCGTCGCTTCGTCGTCGCTTCGTCGCTTCGTCGCTCCGCGAGAACGCGTGACAAATGAAGGCGCTGGAATATATTACGCGCCACTTATCTTTCAAAAATATAGACTAATAGGTAGACGGCGGTGCGTAGAATGGAGAGATGCGTCGGATAAAGGAGAGAGAAGCCGTTGATTCAATTGAAATGGCGAGTTGTGATAAATCGCGCTCTTCCCTCCCCTCCCTCCTCCCCCCCTCCTCTCGCTCTCGCTCTCGCTCTCGCTCTCGCTCTCGCTCTCGCTCACCGCTGTCTCGGAGAGCTACCAAATTGATGCTACCGAGGCCGTCGACGGTTACCGCCAATTTTTCAGTCGCCTTGCGACGACAATTCCGATGAGATTCGCTCGTTTCGATTCCCGCGCTGTTCGTTCGATTCGATACATGTCACTTTCTCAGAGGATATTTCCTTTCCTCCGCCCTTTCTTTTCTTTCTCGGAAAAGTCATTCCGCGCTCGCGCGCGCGCGCGCGCTCTCTCATGCGCGCCCGCGCGCGCACACACACACACACACGCGGGAACCGCGCCTCACGGCATGTGAAATATACCGCGTCCCCTGAGGTCTCGTAAAGAGACGCGATAAAAGTCGAACGATCCATTAAATGTTTTTCGTTCCGGTAATAGTTTAATCAACGTCGTAAGACCATAATCGTATCCATGGTAGCGCTCTACTATAAAATCGCTGTAAAAGTTCTCCTCCCAAAGTCCAACGAAGGCGATTCCTATGGCGCGATCCAAAGGTCCGACGGATGCCTCTCTTCCAAAGCGCGCTGTCGCCCAACGGCTCGCGAGAGTGAGAGAGAGAGAGAGAGAGAGACTGACAACGCGCCGTTCCCTCTCTCTCGATTCACGAGTGACGATTTTTACGAGTAAGAGATACCACGAGGCAGTAAAATTATTAATAAAAACGTTCCCATCCGCGGTGCACCTGTAAACGGGGAGAGAGGAGGGAGATCTTTTTAGAGCCTTAGTATCCCCGAATCGTAAAAGACGAATGCGTCTCTGCGTCTCTCGTATAAGGGAATCGAATCTATTTTTCGTTCCCTTTATGGCCGAGGCGTAAGACCCCATAGACCACAAAAGTGCTACGCTCTCTTTATTCCGCGTTCCTTTACGGCGATTAGATCGCGCGTGAGCGGCGATTACAGCGAGCGAGATAGGAGCCGACGACTTTTGATAACCGTCGTCGCGCTTGCCCGGCGGCGACATCGATGCGGGCAAAAGAAGGAACGTAAAGGAACGCCAAGGAACGCCAAGGAACGCCAAGGAAAGCGAAGAAACGCCAAAGAAACGCGGCATCCCAAACGATGACGACCATAATCTATCGATCGTACCGTATCAAACGTACGTTTGCGTGCGTATCGATCGTCGATCTGTGGCGGGAATCTCGAATACGAGATGCGACCGCCTTCTCCGTCGAGCTCTAGCTGTCCAAGAGACGTGGGAAGAGGGGATGAGGAAAGGGGGAGAGAAGGAGAAAGAAAAGTCCGATGGAAGGAGTTGTCTTTGGTAGAGCGCAACGGGGCATTACCTCGAGAGGGAGGGGAGGCCAGGCTGAGCGAGCGAGCGAGAGAGAGAGAGAGAGAGAGAGAGAGAGAGAGAGAGAGAGAGAGAGAGAGAGAGAGAGAGAGAGAGAGAGAGAGAGAGAGAG
>JAHMML010000019.1:113010-161276 GCA_020341155.1 Eciton burchellii | reverse complement strand
GAGAGAGAGAGAGAGAGAGAGAGAGAGAGAGAGAGAGAGAGAGAGAGAGAGAGAGAGAGAGAGAGAGAGAGAGCGAGAGAGCGTGGTGTCCGAACAAATAGAAACGTTCTCTTCACTCGACTCGAGACTGCCCTGTGAGGTCGCCGGCTACATAGCGCTGTCGTGTAAACACGCGCTAACTGCCTCCTCTTGCCGACGCCGGCCGTCGTCTCCATCCCGGCCACCTTCGTCGCGGCGTTCCGAGTTCCTACCTACCTATCGCATGACCACCGCCGCCGCCGCCGCCGCCGCCGCCGCCGCCGACTGACATCGTCTCCGACTGACGTCGCGACCGGTCGACTGCCTCTCGTCCAACTCTCGTAAACGGCTCACTCTGCCGATAGCTGCGGATGGATCGCGTTGAGCGTCACTGTGGACGTTCCGGCTGAGGACGCGCGCTACCGATCAAGAGCGACGACGTCTAACTTTACGCCTTTTCGATATCTCGCGTATCGCGAGAGTGTATCGCGTTTTTTACGTTTTGCGTTTCTTACAACCTTGTTCTCCCTCTCTCTCTCTCTCTCTCTCTCTCTCTCTCTCTCTCTCTCTCTCTCTCTCTCTATCTCTCTCTCTCTCTCTCTCTCTCTCTCTCTCTTTTTGACGAACGAGGTCGAATTTCCTGCGTTAGCAAATAGCGTAGCTCGATAAATTCTCATCGGACGTAGCGCGTCTCGCGGCTCGCTCGCGAGGAACAAAGATGGCCGTTGATACGACCATGCGCGAGCAACGGTTTTGTGTGCTCGTTCGATTAGCGTCGCGGTGCGAGTTGTTTCGCTTCCTCGTTAATAAGAGAGCTCCGAGTTTCCTTTCCTCCCTTCCTTCTTCTCCCCTCCCCTCCCCTTCCCCGTCCTCTCGGTTCACTAATACGCGATTCGAGTCAGACGCATAATCCTCCCATGGCTCGACTCGAATAACTCTGTGTGGACGCGCGGGGTAGACAATGCCCTCGCTGTTTTCGCGTGGGAGGATATTCGCCTTTCCTCGGATGCGGCGTGCGCGCATCCCAAGCTTTCATAGATGCTACCCTCTACCCTATACTCACCGCCAGGATCGGACGTTATTAAGTCGGACGAGAAAGAGAGAGAGAGAGAGAGGGGGGGGRGGGRGGGAGGGAGAGAGTTAATCGACTCGGCACGGCGGCGTTAATCTCATTAAACGCCGCCGCGTTCGGATACAATACGAAATCAAACTCGACAACGCGAGAGGGATTCACGGACGGCTCACGGAGATCTCGATCCCTCGGGCGAGGGACATTAATACCCGTTACGATCCTCTCATGGTCGGTCGTGCATCGTCGTGCGGTGTGTGGCGGCGCGGCTCGCCGATGCGTATGCACTCGCACCGCGACGCACCGCGCGCGCGATTCGATCGCAGAACCCCGAGTTGGAGTTCTCCGCGCCTCTCCATTCCGCTGTCCGCTTTCGGAGCCATCCGTCCCTTCGTTATTTACGTCTTGATTTATTATAATCGAAGCTCACAGCTCCGTTTGATCCATACCGAGCTCCGAGACTCCCGTTTCTCTTTTTCTCCTTCCCCTCGTCCCGCGAGAGACGGGAGAAAAGAGCGGGCCAAAAGAACGAACGCCACTTAGAAGCCGTATTTTACGTCAAACGCCACCAGGTTAATCGATCCCACCGCGCCACCCTCTCTCGCACCGCGAGATAATTTCCCTTCTCCTTCGCCGAGACCGAGACAACGTAGCGTCGGTAACGTGTCCGCGGGATTTGACCGTGTCGTATCTCGTATCTCGTATCTCGTATCTCGTATCTCGTATCTCGAGCCCGTCACCATCCTCTCTCTGCCACCCCTGACGCGTGCAGACTTCCGCTCAGCGCTAAATCACCGAGAAATTTCGATGCGCGGTATCGCGGTATCCTCGCGGTCCACCGATCGACGAAAACACCGCCCCTTTGTGAATCCGCCGATGATTCCGCCATGCGACACTAGTACCGCCTAGTCTATAGATCTAGCTTATAGATTTTCTTTTCTTTTTACGACTCTCGGCGCAGACGGATAGCAGGAGAGACGCGTCGAGACGTGGATTTGACGTCTACGTACGTCGCGCGCGGTCTTTATCGCGACATCAAATTAAGTCGCGGAACGCGTCGAGCGTAAATCTTTCGAGACGGATACGCGAGGTGCGAGAAAAAAAACGAGCGCTGTCGAGAGAGAAAGAGAGGCATTAGCCGAGATGTGCCGTTTGGCGGATCTCGCGTCCAGAAGCGATAAGATGACTAACGCTCTGGTTAACGCAAATTTATATTCGACTTTATATTCGTCCAAATTGAATTAGCGCGTGTAGCGCGTTAGCGCGCGTGATGCACCGGAGAACGAGAGGAGCGGCTCTCCTCGACTCGTCTGATTAATTTCTCGCAACGAGTGCGATCGCGCTCGATCCTTTATCCGGATCGTGCGTAAACCGCGCTGGACGGTGGACGCCCGAGTCCGTCTAGAGTCCGACACCGCCGCTGCCGCTGCTGCTGCCGCTGCTGCTGCCATTGCTGCTGCTGCTGCTGCTGCTGCTGCTGCTGCTGCTGCTGCTGATCACCGTGTTGTTCGTCACAGCCCGTGAAATTGCGTGCCGGCCGTTTCGACGATCGGTTTCTTTCCCGTGGACGTTTACGAGCGAATTAACCGCCGGTAACGAACGCGGGCGGCGCGTTTCCGGTTCCCGCCGCTGCTCTCCTCCTCTCGGGGAGAATGGAGAATCGTCGATGACATCCGCGTCGCGACGTACGTAGAGAGAGAGAGAGAGAGAGAGAGAGAGAGCTCCGTCGATCGTTTCGCGATCGATTCCCACGACGTTCGCGACGATCGCGTGACCGCGACACAGATTACTCGGGTTCGTGCATTTTCTGGATCGAGGGGGACAACCGCGAAGAAAGGGATCAACGTGAAAGGGTTACAGAGTAAACCAGAGGCCCTTTCGGAACATTTAAAGGGTTTATGGGCCACGGGTGGATGCGTTGACCGCCCACGGACCGCTCTCTCCGCTTGCGAGCGGTCTCCGTTAACAGCCGAGAGAGAGAGAGAGAGGGAGATGTAGAGAGGCGAAAACGAAATAACGATAGCGAGGACCGCGTGGACAAGAGGGGATATAGGGAGGGAGATGGAAGGGGGAAGTCAAAGTCAGTTGTCGGAGATTATTAGGCGGCCGACATAAAACGTGCTTAGGTGCGATTTAATATTTCCAGCTACGAGCATAAAATCCGACTCTATCGAGCCTCGCTCTTGGAGAAACAGAGAGAGAGAGAGAGGGAGGGAGGGAGAGAGAGAGAGAGAGAGAGAGAACGTGTGTGTTTGTGTGTGTGCGCGCGCGCGCGTGTGTGTGTGTGAGCGAGCGAGAAAAGAGTGGGGAGAGGGCGCAAAGGGATCACCAAGTATTTCGTTTCTTACGTTTCTTTGTCGACGCCGACATCTGGCGTCATAGAGTTCACCGCCTTCTTCCTTCTCGTAAATACCTCTCTCGCCTCTTTCGTCGCAACGAGTTTTGATTATTTCATTTTCACGTTCGCAAATTCGCGCTGCCCGCGCTGCGACGACTCGGATTTGCGACGGAACAGCGGACGGGAGACAAATGCTTCGACGAGACTCTCGGAGGCGATAAGGACGAATCGTCAACGATTTCTCCCTCGAAAGCTCGTTCCAAGCTGAATCTGCTCAAAGAAAGGCGAGCGCGAGACCTCATTGGGATTAGAGCCGAGGACAACGGAGGATGAGTCTTTCTCTTCCCGCGAGGCGATATCGGCCGGATAAAGCCGATTGATTCTGTCCCTATAATGGGAATTCGCAGAACGAATCGTCCTTTATCCACGGTTATTTCGGGAAAGGGATTCCGGATGGTAAATCGGCAATCGGCCGTTTCCGCTACTCTTGTTCCTCTTTCCTCTCAGACCTCCTCTTGTCATTTACTCTCGTCGTTTGTCTCGATACCGATACTTGTTCGTTTATCTCGAACGTTTCAACGTTCTCTCCCCACCCCCCCACCCCCCTCGTGGAGAGTTGCTCGATACTCGCGCGTTCAACACCGTTCCGTCCGATCGAAACGCGCGCACCTATCTCCCCTGATTTGTTTTTCCGGAGGAACGCGTCTTCTCGCGTCACGTGTTGGCGATTCGCGCTCACGTTCGCACGCGCGCGCGCGCGCGCGTGCGCGCGAGATGCGAGTGCCGATAACTGGCTCGCGGGTGGAGTTTGCTGGGCGTAGCGAGAGGGGAAAGGCCGGGCTTCTCGGGCCGCTCGCTGTTCTGGACGTTACCGGAGATTTTATAGGAGCGTAACGCACAGAGCGGCATTGTACGCGCTACTCGACATCATAATGATTATAATTGCTTTCGCTATCTTTAATGTCCTGGAAACGGATAATGGTGGTAAAGCTATTATGGCCGCTCTCCTCGTATAACCCGCCGCGATCTTGATATCCCCCCTTGCTGCGGAGCTTGTCGTTTCCAACGTCCACCGGATACCTTCCTATGCTTATCGCTGGCGAAATGAGCTTCTCGCTCCTCGATTTCGTTTTTTCCTCGACAGCGGTTTTCTCGTCTGCCGATTGCCATCTGCTCATTGTCAGCTCATGAATGTCTCGTCACTGGAAGAATACGTGGAAGAATACGTGCCTCGAGCCTCATCGGATCGCGAGCCTCGGCGAAGAACGCTCTCTCGATCTAATCGCTCCCACACGATTTATCCGGATCAAATACGCGCAACGCTCGAAGCGTTTTCTCTCTCCTGCCTGGTCATGCAATGTAATATGTTTTGGTTTTTAATGTTTTTCTTTTTCCTCCCTCCCTGGATGATTATAATAATAATAATAATAATAATAATAATATTCGTCCGCTCGAGCGAGAGAGAGAGAGAGAGAGAGAGAGGGGGGGGGAGGGAGAGATAGAAACGACGCGTCGTCGCTGCGCGCGTGACTCAAACTCCTCGGATCATAGTTTGATATCAAAGAGACATCCCGAGATTAATTCGTGATTCGCGTGTCCTAACGAGAACCGGGGCACGCAAAGACGATAATTCCGATAGCAGCGTGACAAAAGTGCGTCCCGTCCCGTCGAGGTGTCGTTATTTTTCCATTGGCCGTGTGTTATCCGTTATCCGATATCTCGATCTCGAGCTCGAAAAGAAAAGCCCGAGCGCATTACGTAAGGCTGCACCCGCTTCCGTTTCGCTCGAGACGCACCCTTAAAAAGGTTTACGGCCGGAAGTTGACCCCTTGCGCGCGCGTTTGTGGGGGCGGATGCGACGCGACGGTATATCGCCCGCGCGAAACTTTTCAAGGTGCACGGACCCACGGCCAATTATGCAATTGAGATAATTGGATGGCGAGTGTGGGTCCAGATTGCTCGCCTATGCCCATGTTATTTATCCCGTCTCTCCTCCCTCTTTGGCCAACTGTATGGAAATTGTTGTCGTCGTCGTAGCCTTGGCATTGGCGAGACGTAGAAAGAAAGCGTAGCAATTTCTCCGCGTGAAAAATTACTTTTATATATATATATATAATCATGTTTTGCGCGATCGTTGATTCAAATGCCACCCACAGCGAGCCAAAAACATTTGGCACTTGCTACAAGCAGGTGTTATCATCGACGATATTATCGGCCAAAGTCAGCAGCCGGTAGAAAAGCCGGTGGAAAAGCCGGTAGAAAAGTCAGCCGGGCTATATCTTAATCTCCGACGCGACGAAAAAAATCGCGCATCGATAATCGCTGCTCGTAAACGCTAGCCAGTCAATGTAAACGTGCCGCTAGAACACGAGGCGAGTGGATAGACTTTTCTATCGCGTCTCTATCGCGTCTCTGTCGCGTCTCTGTCGCGTCTCTGTCGCGTTTCGCGTCTCGCGTCATAGTCGTAAACTCGATCGCGCGATGCTCCAGAGAGCAAACGAGCCCGACTCGAATCGACTGATGAGCGCAAATCGTAATCGATCGGCGTAATCGCCGAGTGATTCCAGCGATGGAAATTTCCGAAACGCGATCATTAGCGAATATCCGCGCGCGTGTGCGCGCGCGCCCTGCAATGACGGAACCATCGACTCCGTTAGCGTTTCACCGAGCACGCACGTACATCGATCATCGACCAACTCGAGCTCTTCCCTCTCGCCTGGGACGAAAGTCGTCCGATCAACCGCCGCTCGTATCAGGAATTATTATTCACCGGCCGTCAGTAGATGAGAGAAGGAGAGGGCGGGGCCGCGGCGCATGCATCATCGAGAGCAAATTCCGTTGCTCCGTCTTTATTTTACCACGGTAGTGAGATGCGCGTTGACGGGGTACGCAAGCGCACGGGCGAGAGAGAGAGAGAGAGAGAGAGAGAGAGAGGGGGGGGGGAGGGAGGGAGAGAGAGAGAGAGAGAGAGTAGTACGCGCTGCTCTTCTCCCTGATCCTCACGTGGCCGCCGTCAGTCCGCTTAACTGTAGATCAATCAATATACCTCGCTTGAACCCTCAGCCTCCGCTCTCCCCCTCCCCCTCCCACCCTCCACCTCTCTTTTACTGCGTCCTCTCCCTCCGGCTGCCCCTAACGAGCTCATCGCTCGTGTAGCCAAAGAAAAAACACGAGAAAGTGGTACAAAATGGCCCTTGAGAAATGCTGTCCGTCCATCCGTTGGTTTCTTCCTTCGTTCGTTCCTTCGTTCGTTCCTCGCGATACGCTCGCTTGGCGCGCTTCATCTCGTCGAGGGGTAGCGGCGGGCGAGATCGCGAGAGAGAGAGAGAGAGAGAGAGAGAGAGAGAGAGGGAGGGAGGGAGCGAGCTCGAGAGCGTCGTCGACCGCATCGCCGCGAGAGAATTAAAGCGCGCGGGGAGCGAGGATCGCTTCTCGTTGCTTCTCGGTCGGCGATTCAACGCCGATTGACGGCGAGCGACTGCCCCACCACCACCCGCCACTGCGAGAAAAAACCCGCTCGTGGCACGCCGCGCGTATTCCTCGCTGTACGCTCGCGTTTTTACATCTTTTTTTCCAGCGCTGACGTTTACGTTCGCACGCTGCATCACGCTGCTCTGCGCATGATGTCGCGCGATGTTTAGTTTTTGCCATTTGCTCTTCTTTCCGCTTCTTTCCGTGGCGTTTGCATCGCGCGCGACGGAGCAATTAAATCGCGATTAAAGATTATATACGATCGCATATAATCGTATATAATCGAGACGGAGTACACGCGCCTCGCATTTTGCGGTTACTTTGCTCTCTTTGTTATCTTCACGCTTCGCGGAGACAGTTTGCAGGCGGGAAACTAGATAGGATGGACGACGAGGCGAGTGCGAGGCGGCGAATTAATTATTATTCGCCCTGGGGAGAGAGGCGCAGTGTTGCGAAACACCGCGCGCGATTAGTTGAATGAAATTTATCGTCGCGGCAAACGTACGAGTCGAGTCGAGTCGAGTCGAGTCGAGTCGAGTCGAGTCGCGAGGAAAGGGTTCGAAGCAGCAGATGGAGGCAACGTCCATGTTGCCTTGCCTGTCGAATGAGCGTTTAAGGGATGTAGAAAGTGCCGAAGAAAAAGAGCAAGAGAGAGAGGGAGGAGAAAGCGCGGGTGGACGGGGCTCGTATTATAAAAGCAATTAGGAGGCCTCAGATTAGATATAGCACATCGTACATAACAAATATGATAATACGGGCCGCTAGCCCGAAGGGGGTTTGGCTCTCGTATGGTCGGCCGAGGGTTTCGGGTTATGAGTAGGTTAAACGGAATCATTAATAATCGGAGCTAACTAATCTGTCCGTCGCTATGAGCACACTTGTTTCACTCCTGTTTTTATTACCGCGCCGCGAAACGTAACGTTTCATTCCGCGAGACTCGAAAGGAGAAAAGCGCGGGAAAAGGTGTAAAGTGTACGAGATGAGAGTCGTCATCGATCGTCGTCGATCAATCTGTTGTCGATCGAGCTGTTGTGTGCGATAACCCTCGTGTTCCCATTGTACGAGTTGCGAGTCGCGATCGATTTACCTTTGCTTTCTTTCTGTTTCAGTTGTACGAAATTGACGAGAATCCCAAGAGGAAAGAATTTCTCGACGAACTCTTCAGCTACATGCAAAACAGAGGTAAATTTATCATCGTCACGAAATCAGAATTATACGTTGGAATATGGGATGATACGCGTACACGATTCGCGATATCGACGTGTCCATCCAAGGACGAGACTGTTGACATTCGCCGATAAGAATCATCCCGTGGTTCCACACGTCGTAGGACGCTTGTCAATTCTCTACGGAGAGAATGCGCGAAAGCACTTTTGCACGTTGAAAGAAATGCGCCGCATTTTGTGGGCGCCGCCTCTCGCGTATGATTTACGGCATTTAATGCCGTTTAATGCCGTTTAATGCCGTTTAATGCCGTTCGGAATCCAATTGAATCGGATTTGAAATCGAATAATCGATAATCGATAATCGAACGCTGTTTGAACGCTTTTCGACGCGCGGAGGCGCGTCTCGCAAATTTGTTTACATTAGAGATTCGCAAACTTGTGTGTCGGAGAACTCGTCGACCGTTGAGAAGGATACACACGTGCGACTAGCGCACTCCGACCCGCATCTCGTTTCCTGCACACGTGGATTTTCGTAGCCGCCGGGGCCCGTCCGACCGCGTCGTAAACGTCCACGTGGTTAAAAGGTCCGATAACACGTTGCATCTGCTCGACACACCGAAAGCACCGAAATTAGAATCGAGCAACGAAGCGGAACGTCGTCCGTGAAATCGCAGGTTTTCTCACGCGGACTCTCTCTCTCTCTCTCCCTCTCTCCCTCTCTCGCTCGGCGAGAGGATCGACGAGATATCCTCGTAAGATCGAGAGCCGCTGCCGCTGCCGCGGTTTTCGACGCGCGGGGATCGATCCGCGGCGAATCCCCCGGCCGCCCGAACGTTGGACGGACCGTCAACCGGAAACGTCGGGCTCTAATTATAAACGTGGCGACTAGTCCATCAATCAAGCTCCTCGCCGCCAGTGATGCGCCGCCGGTGCTTCTTCTCTTTCCCTTGCTCTTTTTCTCCCTCTCCCTCTCTCCCCTCCTTTTTCCCACAGAGCTCGTGGGCGCGAGTCCGAGACCCGATGCTATTATTATGCCTACCTCCCCAGCAATAATCAGACTAGATTGGATCAACATACTCGTTTGTCTCTTTTCACGACGAGCTTCTCCGACGAGCGCGACGTTGTTTTACAAACTCGGGATAACTCGGGATAACTCGGGGAATAGACGCGAACGTCGGCGAGGAAAGCCGACGAGTCGCGGTCGTCCGCGACTTTGGGAAATCCCTCTCTCTCTCTCCCTCCGAGGCAAGAGGGAGCGACGAGGGGAGGGGAGACGGGGCGAAGGGGCGAAGGGATCGCGAGCTGGGAGCGATTAAACTGGGGGGACGCGAGGGGGAACATCGCGGGGATGATGCGCGACCGTAAAACAACGGCGCGCAGCGTCGTTTGTTTCGCGGGTTATTATACTCGCGGTGAATGGTAATAACGAGTCCGAGGTCATAAATCCTCGCGAAGATCAATGCCGATTGATCTTTCGATTCGCTCGTAACGTGGCTCGATTAAAATCGCCGCGCGGGCAAAAAGAAGGAAAAAGGGGAGGAAGAAAGTCTCGGCAGAGAGAGAGAGAGAGAGAGAGAGAGAGAGAGAGAGAGAGAGAGATCTCGATGTCTCGCGGGTAAAAGTACGGACGCAAAGGTGGGCCGGAGGGGGGGGGGAGGGGGAGRGGCCCGGCCGGGCCCGGGCCTGGACGGGGCCTGGACCGGGCCCTCCCGCGGGCTGCGTTATTGTGCCGACGCGCGGCTGCCCCACGCACGCAATAATTCAACACTAACGTAACGCATAACACCTTGCTACGTCCGTGGATATAAAAGACCATTCATCATATTCGGCTATATTAGTCCAGCCACCACCAATTTGTGTTTGCTATCATCGCTCTCCGACTAGGCGCTCGGCTTTTCAGGTATACAAACGCTCGGACAAATTATCGCGGTTAGCCGATTACCGCCTTCAACGGCGCTAGTTGTTGGTGGTCGTTGACGCGCCGCGGCTCTCTTATCTCTACGAATCTCACGTGACCGTGCCGTGGCGAGGTTTTACCTTTCGAGAACCGACAGTTGGAACAGTTGGACGCGAGTTGGACGTTCAACGTGAAATGCTAAAAGTGACAACGATACAAACAATTTCAACATCCAGTTTGGCACTGGATTTTCATTTCCATTTGGTCGCGCGTTATGGCCATGCGGGAATCGCGAACGACTCGTCGTCGTCCTCTCTTGATGCCGTTTTTGAATTCGGCACGTAATAGATATTACCAAGGTCATTTCGCAACAAAGTGTCCATTCGTTTCGAGCCCGCAGCATTCGAACCCGCAGTGGCGGCGAGGTATCGTTATATATCAAAAGCGCCGACGAGAGGCACGCGGAACGCACGAATTCGCGCGAGCGAGACATAACTTTGCTCGATATCGCCCTCGCTCGAGAAGCGAGGAGAACCGGTTTGGGGGTCAACGCGCAAACCTTTGACGATCGAGAAAATTCACTCACCGGACACCGTGACGGATCTCGCGACGATTTTTCGTCGCTCTTTTCTCGGAGAACAGGAGAAGAGCGCCGCGGAGTCAGTCCACTGAGAGAGAGAAAGAGAGAGAGAGAGAGAGAGAGAGAGAGAGAGAGAGAGAGAGAGAGAGAGAGAGAGATTGTTGCGCGAGCAACGTTCTTTATTTATCGCGCGTATCGCCAACGCTGCTCGAGACCGACCGTTATAAATCCCAACCCATTTAATATGCAAATCTCGCCACCTTCGACGGCCCGCCAGACTGTGCTCGTTTTCTTTTTTCTTCCGCCGAACGAACGAGTTTCAATCGTCGATGTAATTCATAGCGATGATCGCGAGCGCGAGCGCGAGCGCGAGAGTGAGAGAAGGAGAGAAAAAGAGCATTCTTTCGTCATCGAGTGTGTTATTATCTTTACCTCCCTCTCTGTTTTTTCTTCTCGAGGTGGCCATCGTCGGCCATCGCGGCCGAGCGACGCGAACGAATCCCGCGACGCGAGCGAATCCCGCGACGCGACATCCAAATCTCGATATTCGCGCGAAAATTCCGAGCGAGAGTTCCGAGCGCCAGGCCGATGCACGCGATACATGGCGAAACCGATCACTCTCGTTCCGAGCACTCTTGCGTGCACTCGCGGGACGTCGTCGCATTCCGATTAAATTCTCTTTTACGCGGCAGCCAGCGGCTGCTCCCGAGGGGGACGCCTTTTTACATCGCGGTGTGGGTTAAGCGCGACCAACACGTGTTGTGGGTACAAACACTTTTCGCAACACGCACTTGTGAACACGCACCGCGTACGTGACGTCTGCATACACAAGATGTTACATGGGTTTTCATAGGTGTGCGCTCTCGCGTCCTTTGATTTCTTTCCGTCTCGGATCTCGCGGAAACGCGCGGAGAGAGAGAGAGAGAGAGAGAGAGAGAGAGAGAGAGAGAGAGAGAGAGAGAGAGTCGCTCTTCTCGGCCGCCTCCTAGCTGAGCCTCGGTTTCGTCACTCGCGCCGCGAATTAACGCGAGAGAATCGCAGCCAGGAGCGCGCGCGCGCGCGCGCGCGCGAGGAGGAATCACCGTGAAAAATCGAGCAAAATCCGACGCTCGCGCTCAATAGTCATCATCGTGCCGCGCAGCCGTTACTTTTAATACCTTTTAGTAATACCTCCGCGTCGTTTCGCGTCGTCCCGCGTCCCTAGTCGCGGGCGGAACGAGTCCCGAGACTCGCGCCAGAAAATATTTTCCATTGTGCGACCGAAGGAGGCGACGGTGATTCGCTGCTGGGCTGACACACGAGCGCACGATTCGTCCTTCCCTCCTCTCCCCCGCCCCGTATTTTCTTATTATTCGGTATTTTGTGCCGGGAGCACGTTCGTATGCCGTTACCCGGTAACTGCACGCCGTCACGGCATATTGCAACTAGTTTGAATGTTGAACTTTGCCTCGCAACAGCGAAAGCAACGTTCCTCGCGAGAATAGTTTCTCCTTCCTCAGAGTTTCGCGCGTTGTCGTTGGCTTCCTTACGAACGACATTGCGCTCTCTCTCTCTCTCTCTCTCTCTCTTTCTCTCTCTCTTGTTCTCTGGCCTTGGCTATTTCGAATGCAAATTAGATCGATCGACGTGGAGCTAAAACTCGCGCGTACCCGCTCGTAATCGGTCAGAGACTTCGGGAAAAACGAAACGTCGCGAACGTGGACCTTCGTCGCGTAATAAAAATGAAAATTCATTACCAGGAATCGATCTTTGAGCGAGTTCGAGGGAAGACGCCTATAAAACCGAGCAAGCCTTGCTAGGCCTTGCAAAGGGCGCGTTTTGGATCAGCGGAAATTGCCGATCCGCTGCTCGACGATTGCTCGACGACTGCTCGACGACTGCTCGACGTCGCGATTAATCGACGGAATCTGACACACGTCGCGGGATGGACTCGCGCGTCTCTCCCTCGGCTCCTTAACACCTTCGTTTATACCTCTATTTGTATCTCGCACCCGCTCCAATGTCGTTTTATCGTCTTTACGACCTTGTCGAGCAAATCGACGAGCCAGTGTCGACATCCAGGCAATGGCGACGAGAGCGGGAAAAAGAGAGGGAGAGAGAGAGAGAGGGAGAGTCAATCCACCCTGTCCATAAACACTCGGCCTCGGATATACCTCCATAAAACGAAATAAAGTCCTAGCGCACCGTCGAGCGCCGATGGGCGGGCATTGTTCCCGCGGGTGATGGATTTCGTCTCTGACGGATCGGCCGTAAACCTCCGTCCGAATGCTTTTCTCCGAAGCGCCACCGCGGAGCCAATACGAGATCCCCCTCGGTAGACCTCCTCGGTGAGGTACTCGGTTGATCGTGGCCCACCCGCCGCTTTCAAAGGGTCTTAAATCGAGATTACGGCGGGATTTCAAGCGGTCCCTGAGCGACGACGCTCTCTCTTTCTCTCTCTCTCTCTCTCTCTCTCTCTCTCTCTCTCTCTCTTTCTCTCTCTTTATCCCCGAGTACTGCTGGAACGACACAGCGACAAATAGATGCGCCGCTACCACGGATTTTCACGATCCGGAATCCTTTTATCTCATCTCTCTTACGAGAGACTCTCAGGGATGCGCTCGGGGGAAGGCGTCGAGATCGCGCTTTCTCGGAAGTTCGGATTCAGTCGCCAGACGAGAGAGAGAGAGAGAGAGAGAGAGAGAGAGAGAGAGAGAGAGAGAGAGAGAGAGAGAGAGAGAGAGAGAGAGAGAGAGTCGCTGATTATTTCCAACTTTGGACTATTTGCATGATGCATGATCGATGCTTTTCGACCTTACGAACAAGAGAGTGCATCTCGGAGAAGAGAACGAAATCTTTTCTCGTTGATGATGGTCGCGACGGATTCGCGATTGCCATCTCGACGGATGAATCCCGCGAGAGCGGGATAGTCTCTCCTCGAACAAAAATAAACGAGGCGTGTCCCTGAAAAGCCGCTGGACCGTCTTCCGGATAACAAAAGTTGCACCGCGCGCGAGCGCGTGACAGTTATGGTTGCTAACGTGGGAACGTTACACCTGTCCAATTAGTTATCCGCTCGTGCGCGCGCGCACGAGCGCCCGCGCGAGTTTGACCTACATTTTCCAGTAGCAGACAGGTGACCGGATGACTTCCAGCATCCGAGAGCCGAGAGGGAGCCGCCGGCTGCTCCGCGGCACGTTTCAGCGCTATAGATAGTGTTTGCACGCGAGCGCACGCGGACGGGTCGAACGAACGAACGAACGAACGAACGAACGAACGTGCGAGCGAGCGAGCGAATGGTCGAACGGAAAGCATTTAGCGGGATGACGTTCGCACATTCTAGACGTCCCGACGCCGGGCGTTCCCCGCGATCATCCGTTACGTTCTCGTGACGTAATTGTCGAATTCTTGTCCCAAGAGTCAGCCTTCGTTTACCAACGCTCGAGAGGCAACGGGGGCTCCGGCCTGTCCGTGGCTTCTGTCGGCATCGCTCGCACTTGGAATTATTGTCTACCCTACAACGTAAAGATTGATTTATGGAGATTCCACCATCTCTCGCGCTTTGGCGAGCGCGACGGCGCTCTCGCCGTTCGACCTTAAACCGGTTGCTCCCGATCGAGAGTGACTTTTGCCCGAGAGATCACACGCGCGCGCTTCTTTTTTACGCTCCGATGAAAGTAACGTTCCTTCTACCCGAGGGTAGAACGTGGTGCAGCGATGCGGGTGCGCGCGTACTCTGTCGAATCTATCAAACAAGGCGACGCGAGTCGAGTCGAGTCGAGTCGCAAGACGCGCGAGGTCGCGACGCGAAGAAGAAGAACGAGGAACGCGAAGCGAACAGAAAGCGAACAAGAGAGAGAGAGAGAGAGAGAGAGAGAGAGAGAGAGAGAGAGAGAGAGAGAGAGAGAGAGAGAGAGAGAAAGAGATGATACCGAACGGAAGAGCGAACGAACCGAGGAACCGATATATCGCGTTCTGCGGGCGGCCTGATGTCGAGGCGTGGGAAGTAAAATACGACTGTTATAGACGGTTTTCATGATGGCGGCCTTAGCATTGGCCGGCCACTAAGTCCGAACTAATTCGCTTATTAATATTTCACAGGGGCGCCGATCGCCCCGGGGGTTCGCGATCCGGTCCCCCTCCTTCTCCTCCTTCTTCTCCTACTCCTCCTCCTCCTCCCTCTCCTTGCGTCCGTCGGTGGTTTACCTCGCGCGAGAAGAAAGCTCGTCGTCCTACGTCGTCCTATGTGCTTTTGCACGCCCACACGCCCCGCGCCGCGGGACTATTGACTTTTAATCTCCGTTCGCCGATCGGATCCAGCTATCCGAGATCCGCCGTGCGGATAAACTCATTAGCGTTTACGACGATCTCTATACCGATGCGATTAACGTGTCGTTAAAGCCCAAAGGCGTATCAGCGAGTTTACGACCCCTGACGAATTCGCATCTCGCAATAGCCGCGCAATAGCCGCGCAATAGCCGCGCAATAGCAGCCCCGCCGTCGAGATTTGGGTCGTGACGGACGGTCGTGCGGCGGACCACGAACGTAAACCCTTATTCTGGCAGAATGACAAGCACGAATCGAAAGTTATTTTCGCCGCTCGATATAGGTTGATTTATATCTGGCATCGGACAATAACGTTTTCGTACGGATCTCGCGCACTTTGGATGGCCGTTTTACAACCCCGAGAATAGAGCGGCGCGAGCGGCGCGAGCGGCGCGGTCGCGTTTCGCGGAAGATTCGATAATTATTCCGCGCTAGATATCGCGACCGACTTGAGGAGGGGRRGGGGGAGGGGGGAGGGAGGAGTCGGATTACCCACGATGCACCGTGAGTCGTCGGTCGTTAAATTTTTTGTCGCCATCGCTCGGCTCGGCTCGGCTCGGCTCGGTCCGACTCGCTCCGACTCGCTCCGACTCGCTCCGGCGTGATTCCGCCGCCGTTCTTACGATCGACGCTCCTCCGCGACTCTTCCGCAACCCCCTCGATCGCCCTCGCGCCTTCCCTCGCTCGGTCTTAATTTACGGGCGGCGCGCATAGAGACGCGCGCGATGTCGTCCCGGCGGCGCGAGACGCTTCGCGCGCGCACGCGCGCGCCGTGATTTATCGCTTTATACGCGACCTCTCGATGAGAGGTTGACGTCTCGACGAGATAATTTGCCAACTCGCGGCTCCAGGATGCAGCTTCCTCTTCCGGCTGGCGGTTCGCGCGCGTTGCATCGACGCTTCCACGGAGAGGGTAGGGGGTAGAAGGAACTAGAGTTTTCGGAAGAAAAAACGACGGTAGTCGCGCGCTCTCGGCCTCTGTCGGATAATAAAGTCGTATGTGCAACCGGCCATAGAGATACGGCGCGCCGGTTAACGTACCATTTTACGTCACATCAAAGCTTCGCCACATTGTTGGCAAGTGCTTGGCAATAATCCCGCGCGAGGCTATCCCTCGTACTTGGCCCTCGTAAGCGCGTATCCGTGGGAGAGTAGCCATGCGCGAGCAAAGCAACGACGACAGACTCGTCGTCGTCGTCGTCGTCGTCGTCGTCGTCGTCGTCGTCGTCGTCGTCGTCGTCGTCGTCGTCGTCGTCGTCGTCGTCGTTGTCGTTGTTGTCGTCGTCGTCGTCGTCGTCGTCGTCGTTGTCGTTGTCGTCTTCGTCTTCGTCTTCGTCTTCGTCTTCGTCTTCGTCTTCGTCTTCGTCTTCGTCTTCGTCTTCGTCTTCGTCGTCGTCGTCGTTGTCGCGGTGTTGCGCGTTCGGCGGCGGGACGGCGGAACCAAACAACGCTCGTTTCTCGCGAAACGCTCGCGTTTCGCCAAAAGACGGGATCTCTCGTCGCGTCGACGTCGCGAGCCTCGTTCGCTTTACGATCGAGAGAGATCCTCGTGCGCGCGGCATCTAATTACGACGCCGTGTCGTAGATCAACAAACTCTCGGAACGCGAGCGAGCGCGCGCTTATTAAGCGCGCTCCGTCATCGAGACATGCGACGTTTGATCGCGCTCGAGTTTCGAGGCGTGACAAACGACACGCGACGAAAAAGGAAGCGAACATCTGGCACGCGAAACGCTCGATATTGCCTCTTTAGAAGAAGCATTGTGTCGAGAGCAACGTATGTTTGTACGTGTTTAAATCGCCGCCGCTTAAAAAGTCGGTTTCGTTTGAGCAACCGAATCGTACGCGCGGCACCTCGGCGGGCAAGCGTGCAAATCGGACCTTGTCGTAAAGTCTATCAAAGAAGCCGTAGAGCCGACGCCGAGCGCGTTTTATCGCTCGTGATATTATTTGAAGATTTTATTGTCGTCGCAACCGCGATACACACACGCATACAGTGAGTCGCGCGTTAGAATCGACGAGTTTCTCCGTTTGGCGGCGGGCGGGGGGCGGCGGGCGGCGGGTGGCGGGCGGCCCACCCAGATCGCGTAATCCGCGGATCTGGATCGTCCACGGAGCTCGCGCCAAGATCGCGCGTACGCGATCGGACGTCTAACGAGCCCGGCGGGATTACGAACGGTCTCCTCTCTCTCCCTCTCTCGCATTTGATCCCTTCGTCGTCTCTCGTTTTCCCTCGTCGAGAGACGAGGCGAGACACAGGCAAGGGACAGGCAGCAGCCGCAACGATATACCACCCACGAAGCGCCGCCTCTCTATTCCGCTCCGCGCCCGTAACTCGGCCGACGCCCCGGGGATGCCGGGCGTCCAACGGAAGGAAATACGCGATTGTTTGATGATCGTCGCGCAACAAGTGGCCGGCCTTGGTTGACGCGGGGAGGGATCCTGCTAGGGATTTCGATGCCTCGATGAGACGGGAAACCTGGTGGCCGCCGCGCTGCCCGGTAGGACGACGGTAGGACACCTAGGTGTCCACGACGCGACAGAGCCAGCAGTCCATCGCGAAGACGAGCCTTCGATTTTCGCGTGCGCGCGCGCTCCCCTTCCTTGCACGCGAAAATCGAGTCGCTACTCGTCGTCCCGAGAGACAGATCTCGACGACAGATATCCCGCTCTCGGCTACTTCCACGGAAGGATATAATCGGAAAAGAGAGAGAGAGAGAGAGAGAGAGAGAGAGAGAGAGAGAGAGAGAGAGAGAGAGAGAGAGAGAGCGAGAGAACGTCACGGAAGGGAGAAGAGGGTGCGACGATCCATCGCGAGCGTCGCCGCTCAAGCACGATCGTTGGCGGCGGCGCAACCCCTCGCGCGCGTTCGCGCGCGCGCGCGCGCGCGTGCATCCGTCGTCGTCCTTTCGTCGTGGCACTCACTCCACGTCGGTTAACTTTCCGCCAAGACGGATCGTAAATTACGCCAATATTTCCGCGAAATCCTAACAAGATTATAAAGCAGATTGTAGCGGTCTTTGCGGCCGTATCGTGTGCTGCTCCTTCTTTTCCTCCCGGGACCTTTCTTAATCTTCGAGCCTCTCGAGAGCCTCCAGAGCCCGAGAGCGACAAGTCTCTCCGAGAGAGATGATGCGAAGAAAAAAATAGAGAGGCTCGAGAGAAAGAGAAAGAGGCAAAGGGCGGGAGGGAGGGAGGGTAAACGGGGAGGAGATCTATTTATAATGCGTTTGCGTCTTTGCAGGGGCCCAGCCCCGGTGAAGGCAGTAAACGTCACGTGTATTTCATATGAAACTCCACCCCCTCCCAGCTATTCCTCGCAATACCAATCTCTTTTGCCGGCCTGATAATGCCAAGCGCTAACAAAGTTAACCCGTGCGAGACTCTCTCGCCTCTAGAAATCGTTTCTCCTCCTTTCTCACCCTCTCGCTCCTTCTCGCGTCCCGGTATTTCGTTTCTCGATCTTTGCGTCGTAAAGGATCTTTATTTCGCGCCGGTTCTCTCTCTCTCTCTCTCTCTCTCTCTCTCTCTCGCTCGCTCGCTCGCTCGCTCGCTCGCTCGCTCGCTCCCCTCTCCGAGAATGTCTCACGCATCTTACGTGGTAGCCGGGCGGCCGTAAAACTCGGCCAAAACCGGCGGCGGCGTACCGCCGCGTACGCTCGCGCGCTGCTCGACTGTTTGATTTCGAGGCATCTTGATGAAGAGCGAGTAGCAAGGGTGAGGAGAGAGGGGACGAGAATCGCGCCCGAGAAAAAGGAGCCCGACTCCCTCGTTTCTCGAGACGCGCGCGCGCGCGCGCGCGAGGCCTCGCCACGCTGCGGAGGTGTATATTCCATTGGCGGGGCTTGTATTCGATAGATTCCAGGGCCGTCACGCGAGATTCCGGGAAAAGCCGTTTCGCGCGTCCGAAGGCCCTTTAAGCGCGCGGGGCCGGTCTGCACCGGTAGGACCGCGCGCCACGTGTGTGCGTGCCTTAATAAAGGCCTCGGACGTAACCGATCGTTATTAGATCGGGCACTCCCTCAGCCCCGCCGCGCCTATCCGTCGTCCCTCGCAATAAGCCATAAAATGCAACATTTTCTTTCGCGTATCTATTACCCTCTCCATCCGCCGGAGAGGTTACAAGGCGCCGAAAAGGTGCCCTCTCGTTCCCTCGTTCCCTCGTTCCCTCGTTCCCTCGTTTCCTCGTCGTCGTCGCGGTCGCGGTCGCGGCGAGGGACAGAGATCTCGCGCGCCTTTTCCGCGGGCAACCAGGCGGAATTACGCGGGACGACGACGCGCTACACGCCCAACGGCTACTCCGAACGGCTACTTTGACTCGTTGAAGGCAACGCGCGATGGCCACCGCTATTCGGACGAGCCGCGCGGCATGGCGCGGCACGGCGCGACGGCGGCCGTTATAAAAATAACTGCTGATTGGACGCCCTACCAAGAAAAGTCGTAATCGCATCCTGAAACGTTCCCTCTCCCTCCTCTCTTCCTTTCTCTCATTCCCCTTTTACTTTCTCTCTCTCTCTCTCTCTCTCTCTCTCTCTCTCTCTCTCCCCCCTCTCTCCCTCTCTCCCTCTTTCTCTCCCTCTTCTATCTTCCTTAGCATTCACTCTCGCTGCTTCGTCCCGCCCTTCCATCTCGTCGATACTCGTCGCGTCGCGGGATTCTCGTTGCTCGAATCACGAGGGAACGTACCGAGAGCGTACTCGATGCCAGAGCCGGCCAGTTCCCGGCGTCCTCTCTCGTTAATGAAAAATTGGCCATTTCCGAGGCATTCCGGAAGGAGGCGGGAGCTCGCATCCGCGTGTTCCATCCGCGGCTCCCATCCGCGGCTCCCATCGATCGACGACGAGGGATGAGCAGCGAGAGCACGCCGATCGGTCGCCATTTTGTGCAGCTTTTATCGCCGCGCCCTACATAGGAACATTAAGCGCGGGTTGCCGGGTTGCGCGTATATCAACAATAATTGCAGGGCCAATAATAAAGCCGAAGGGAGCACGCTCGATAGCCCGAAATTGCTGGTTCCCCTACCCCGAGCCACGCGGTTTTATTGCCTCCTCTCGTCGGTCAGGAATGGCGGCAGCCCCCTTCATCGTCCTCGATGGCGGATAAACGATCCTGCGATACGGCGGGCGCTGTACAGCGGCACCCCCCCGTAAGCGCGAACCTGCGCGCTTCTCCTTTCTCATTGTCCGTAGCTGTAGCTGTAGCTGTTGCTGCTGCTGCTGCTGCTGCTGCTGCTGCTGCTGCTGCTGCTATCGGTGCAACGTGTGTTGCTTCCCGTGTACCGAGAGAAGAGGCGTCTCGTAAGGGAATCGTTCGCGAGCTCGTAAAGAGCCGCAAAGCGGGCACCGCACGCGCGATAGTCGCCCGAGTATTGCCCTTGTTAACGCCCCGTTAACTCGAACCTCTGGACAAACTCGTAAAATTCGCCGGCTCCGCGGAAAGCAGCGACCACCGCGTGCGCGCGCACGCGCTCGCGGCAAAGGAGTCATCAAGGGGATCTCTCTCCGAGTTGCTGCCGCGTCCAGAGATCGACGTCCGAGATCTCGCGCGCGTCGCACGCCCGGGGGATGATCGCTCGCGTATTTACGCGCCGCTCTAAACCTCGGATTACGCCGAAAGCTCGTAAAGGTCCCCGTTTACGTTTACGCGGTTCGAGCGCACGATAGTCGCGAGTATCGCCGCTCTTGTTAACACCCCGTTGACTCGTAGCTCGGCCAACCTCGTAAAATTCGATGGCTCGGCTAGCACGGTAAACGACGGTAAAAGACGTCCGCGAATCGAGCGACCTGGTCCGCGCGCGTCTTCAGGATCCGCGTACGAACATCCGCGTACGAACGCGCGGCGTCGGTGGCGGTGCTGGAGACCTCTCGATCGAATCGAATCTCACCATTCGTTTACCGGTCGGAGGAGATTCGGGAGGTAAAGTTCGCGTAAACTTTTCCCTCCCGTCCCAAATCCCGCCCTATCTTTATTCGTTGTACGCGCGCGCGCGCGCGATGCGTCCCGATCGTAAAAGACTGTGCTGCGCCGCTCGCGTGATCGTTCCGAATTCGTTATTGCTCTCGTTAACGCCTCGCGCTCTGGATATCCCTGGACAAATCTCGTTAAATTCAGACTGCTTTACGCTAGTAAGCGTATCTGCCGCGAGACGATCGCGGAATTCGCTTCGCTCGAGGATCGAGGACTGCTACTTTGCGCTACTTTGCGCTACTTTGCGCTACTTTGCGCCACTTTGCGCCTCGATCGCGTCCATCCGATCGCGCGCAAGATTCGTCTTCACGTCTCCTTTGAATCACGCGTGCTTTTTCCTTGATACAGCCTTACTCGCCTAATGTTTACGCACAAATGAGAAATGACAAGATTATCTACAAGCTTATCTTTTTGCTTTGCAGGGACGCCCATCAATCGTCTGCCCATTATGGCAAAATCTGTTTTGGATCTCTTCGAGCTTTACAACTTGGTAGTCGCGCGTGGTGGATTGGTTGAAGTAATCAATAAAAAACTTTGGCAAGAGATCATCAAAGGTCTTCATCTACCATCGAGTATAACTTCTGCTGCCTTCACTTTACGTAGTCAGTAAGTAGATTGTCAATCATTTCGAATGACTCGATAGTGCGATAGCCTTTACCACGGCTCTGTCTCGCGTCAAAGTCTCGGCTCGTCATATCACTGTTTTTTCCAATTCGTCACCTTTATAACTTCGACGCCGGCGCACGCGCGAGTTTCTTTTGGCGAGAGACGAAACAACGGATAGCTAGAAACGCGACGAATCGGAGGAGACCTGTAACGTACAGGTGCAGCGTCTTAGACGCGTGTCTCGGCTGAGACGTCAATCCCTCCTTCCGTCAACGGGCGGGAGCATCTCGGGCCGGGTTGTGACAACCTGAAACCGTCGGCACGATATATATTCGTTTATATAATACCGAGCGCATATCCAACGCGACGACGAAGATTTATCTGCCGTTCGCGGTGTCTCGTCTTCTCGACGGGAAGGACGGCGGCAAGATGATGGCGAACGTCTCTAAATAGAGATTCGGGGAGTGAGATCCGAAGACGACGACGACGACGATGACGACGACGACGACGACGACGCAGAGCATCTCATTCGTGGCTGAACAACGAGACGAAGAAGGAGAATGACGCGAAAATGCATGCGTCAGGCGGGTGAAAAGAGAGAAAGATGGAGAGAACGCCGACACGTCATAAGTAGTGCGGGCTAATATGAATTACACGGCCGCGATGCTAAGGGCGCTCATGAAAATAACTCCGTGCAATGCTTTGTGCGTCGCGTCCCCTCCCCTCCCCTCCCCTCCCCTCCCCTCCCCTCTCCTCTCCTCTCCTCTCCTCTCCTCTCCTCTCCTCGCCTCGCCTCGCCTCGCCTCGCCTCCCTTCATCTCGTCTCGTCTCGTCTCGTCTCGTCTCATCTCGTCTCGCTGCGATGATTCGTGCATCATTCCAGTAATCTCTTGTCGAGTATCGCTCGATTCTTGCCGATCGACATGCAAATCTTCTCGTCATCCCACGAGATGTATACGCGTGACGGATATATCGCGTATATCTCTGCGATATTATATTCAATGATGATTTTTCTCTACAGGTATATGAAGTATCTATATCCATATGAAAGATACAAAGAGAATCTTTCCACTATCGATGAGTTAAATGCAGCAGTAGAATCGAACCGTCGGGAAGGTCGCAGGAGTAGTTACGTCGCATTCTCGTCCAATAACGTTAACGAGAATTTGCAGTCTACGATACAACGAAACCAACATGGCCAGAATTCGTTCGGCTTACCTCATTCCATGCCATTGTCTCTTGCCGCTCACATGGCAGCGGCTGCCGGCGGTCCGTCATCGCTAGCGGCAAACGGACAGCATATAGGCATGCATCACCGTCATCCTCCGCATCTTCCTCAACCGAATCTGGATTCGATGCCCCAAGGTAACACTCGTTCTATCTTTTTATCATTTTGGATCATTAAAGTCATTCGGATCTATCGAGTACTTTGAAATCGCTTCATCTGTAATCTCCTTCGTAATTCATACAACGCGGAACAACGCGTGGAAAAGAAACAGAAAAAGAGCACGAATGGAAAGCTTCTCTCGATGATGGGAACGATATGGGAGACAGAAAGAGGAGGGAGGGAGAGAGAGAGAGAGAGAGAAAATTAAATGTCAGAGAAAGAGAACAGGGGAGGTAGAGCGCGAGTTTATTTTAAATCGGTCGGTAGTGCTTTAGGCTTCCCCAGAGATGATGATGCGAGAACGAAGGAGGCGTAATTGATTATACGATCCTTCGGAAGACAGGCGTTAACGGATGACTCTTCCTAACGAGCATTCCTATTTCCCTGCTCTTTCCATTTCTCTTTCCATCTTTTCGCCGCTGTACTCGACGGCGATTCAACATTGCACTTCGATCACCCTTTCAGCAATTCTTTTTCGATAATTTGACGATGATTTTCTCGTTTTTTCGAGATATCGGTTTTTCGGAAACGGATTTGTTGAATTTGTTCAATTTTAAAATTGCCGACAACTGTATATGTAACGGTGGAAGGTAAAAAGGCACGATGATAATAACGATAATAACATTTTTACTACACACACACATATATATATATATATATATATATATATATATATATATATATATGGTATGTATATCTTTTAAAAATCGAAATAAAAAAATTTGTAGAAAAAGAACTTCTTATGTGGAAAGCGAAACGAATGAAAACCAATTTTCCAAAATTTCAGAATACATGATGAAAGTTTTGGGTCAGGATATGCGGAATATCATTTCTGCCGATCCTTCCATACTTCAACGGCATTCCAGTGCATCGTCGCCATCGGCAGAAAAACTCATCAAAACAGATCATAGAATAAATCTTTGGAATATGTGTCACAATAATAATAACAACAGCAACGTACTGCAGTCAGCGAAAATACATTCGCCCCATTCGCCTCCAGCGATTCATTCGCCGTTAACATCAACGGAGAGTCCCGAACCGCAGAGAGAAGCTTTGGATCTCGCAAGCGCCACGATCAAGTGAGTAATTTCTCGCGTTCAGACCTCGATCTCGATGCCCGAAGAGCCCAAGGATATTATCTTTACGATAATGATTTCTCATTCGTAGATCCGAATTATCTTCATCCCCAGCCTCCGTTTCACCCTTGACATCAAACAGCGTTACTTTAAGAAAGCACTACAACGAAAGTGCCTCTAGTACTTCGTTCAACAAGAGATGCAACGAAGATGACGACACTTATATAATCGATAGAAGCAATCTTTTACGCGTGAACCAATCGATCCTCGTGCGAGGTGAGTCGAGTAAGATCAAGAGAGATTAATTCGTTAGAAGCTCACTAAAGACAAAAGAATTCTTCCGTTCCAGATGGTGGTCGTAAACAATTGCGGATGAGTGTGGACATCAATGGTATCATATACAAAGGAGTTTTGGCTGCTTCGAACGACAACAACAATGCAACGAGCTGTTCGTCAAATGAAAATGACAATAATGCAACGGACGATATTGATAATAAAAAATCGTCGCAAAATATCTCCCTGTGAATGTTTTAAAAAGGCACAGTTCTTCTTGCAAGACAAAACACGACAGGAGAGAGAGAGAGAGAGAGAGAGAGAGAGAGAGAGAGGGGAGAGGGGGAGGAGGACGAAAGAGCGAATCGAAAAAAAGATGACTAGAAAAATATATAATATATAATATGATATCTCCAACAGAATAAACAAAAAAAAAGTTGCTGACAAAGTGCTGAAATTGTGCATGAATTTTATATGATTCTTGATTGGATAATTTTCTAGTACGACTGTATTATCGAGGTAACAAATACAATGTATATAATTCATGCAATAATCTGCTTATACGTATATCTATAAATATATATATATATATATATATATATATATATATATATATACATATAAAACGGAAGATATAGATGTAGACGAAAGATGTTATTCCAATTGAAAATCTTTTTGAGTAGTTTTAGTGCTACATCGATTATATAAATAATCCAAGTTTTATATAAAACGTATACATGTATATACATGTATATGTGTTTGCACAATAAACGTAAATTATACAGATAAGATAATATAAATAATGATAAATATAGATGTAATAATATAATAAAAAAGTAAATTTTTAACTTTATTGGAATCCGATTGCATATACTTCTATTCCTCTACATTATAGATAAAAATTTATAAAGCCTTTGTAAGCGACTTTGATATCTTTATTGGTATCGAAATGACAGTCATTTTTCTTACCAAAGGAATATTTTTGTGTACAAGCGCCTATGGCCATGCTTGAATAGTAAATTTTAGAGATATTTAATATTGTGATATTAGATATAAAATAGTAAACTTGTTGGATATGATGAATTAGTATGTTTGTAAATGATTGCAGACCTCATAATTAATAATAGGTTTTGATTTATCTTCTTCTTTATACACGATAGACGTATCTTAGGTACGAGCGTACTTGGATCATGAGAGCAAAAGTGCCTATCTACGTGTTCAGATCGTAACGCAATTTAGGATACGTGTTGTTATCAGTATGATATTTCTTGCTAATGAAGTATATGCAATTGGAATACACATACTCGTGAATGTACACGCACGCACGCGCGCGCGTGCGCGCGCGCGCGCTATAGGTAGCACAACACCGTAAACATGTACACATGTTTACATAGAAAAAAATCTGCTAATATTTAGTGGTATATTTGCTAATGACCGCTAAAGTTATTTTGTGAATATAAATTTGCGCGCATGAATCCAACAATTTGCTTCGATAAACGTTGATATTAATTTATATCTTATGATTTATCATTGAGGTGTATCATAGAGTGTATACGAGTACTGAATGTGTGAGTGTTAACCGTCGCGAGTATTTCTTATATAGTCGTTTGACTATATTTGGTGTCTTTTCTCTTGTATTACTGTTCTTTTTTTTTAGCATAAGCATAAGCGATACTATACTTTCTTCCTTCCTTCTTATTTTCCTTTAATTAGATTAATGGAATACCTATTAAGATTAGATTCGTTTGAGGGAAGGATAATTTTTTATTCAGTTCACGAATATTGGGATCAGCCACGTTAGATTAGCCACGTATATCATAATGCAAGTTACGTTAACTTTAATCTTTTAGCATCTTTTAAATTTAGCATTTAAAATAGTTTCTTAGACGATAATAGATAATATAAATAATTGTAAAGCCGGATTTAATGATACATGTGTGTGTATGTCATCATCAACGAGTGGACTTGAGCACAATCGACACAATCGACGCTAACAACTCGAAACCCTCCTCTACATACATCTCAAACTCGTAATACACAGTACACGAGATATAGAGTCAATAATTCAATATTTCTATTCAATTTTTCTACTTGTACTATAGGATAATAAGATTATCTCCATTTTTAAATGCCAGTACACATTAAAAGTTAATCCTTTACGTTTAATTTTAATATATGATTGTAGTGATGTGATCCGGACAATGTTTGGATGTAAAAATTTCTCCATGTAAAAATTTGCCGTCGTTCGCAACGCGCTTTACGCTCGATCCTATTATTCCTTCGATGAACGGTGATTTCTTGTTGCATGAAAAAATTAGTTTAAACGTGACAGAAGATATCCTTTAATTTTTTAATTCATTTCAATTTGTTGGTTTCTTTTTTTCTTTGTTTTAATTTACATTAGATTACAATAATTAGATTAATTAGATCGATTAGATTGATTACCCAAAAAGGTAATCTTGATATATCCTTTTATGAATGTTTTCCGTTACTTTCGCAAAACATAAAAGGATATTTTAAGCATTGAAGAAATCCATTAACTAATCACGTTAAGAACAGAAATTCCTGTCGTGTACATTGTATTTGTAATATAGTTATTTATCTAATTGTATGTATAGTTTAGATTTTGTGTTATCCATTTATTTACTTTCGTTATACAAATCTATTTGATATACTCCGAATTGGATTCTTTCGATGAGATTATATTCTTGTGTATAGTACCATACATTACCAATCATATTCTTCAAATTTTTCAAGTTATAATACCTAGATTAAAATAAACTTTGAACGCATGATCGGAACAATTGAGAATGTCGAGATTGGTCCACGAGAAAGAAGCTTATTTTGAGAAGTAAAAGTACACGCGAATGAGAATATATATTTCTTCCAAATTCTTCTTCAAAAGATTTGAAATTTATTAATTCCAATTTTCGGTTAAAAAATATGGTAAGCAACTGCGTGCGTCATGTTTGCCATCCAAAACCATGCAATCCATGATAGCTTGCTAGACTAGATTTTTTAAAAATATTTCATACAGAAAGGACAGAGTTTTTTGCCAAGGTTTTCTTTACTTTCCGTGTGTGAAAATATAAAAGGTTACAGGTCATTGTCACTCACATAGTGAATTATCTTCACGGTCTATCCCGACCCATTTTCGTAATAGGCGTAACGGCAAACATGACAATATATATATATATATATTCCCTTTCTGTGATGTAATAAGTACAATGATAAGTACAGTGATTTTCACATAATCGATGTATGTAAACGATAGACCCGGACTAAATCTACATACATCTCAATTTTCCGACCATGTAAAGTCGGTATGATCGTCTTAACTTTTTTAAACAGATGTTTACATAAAAATAGGAAGACTCAAAATAATTGATATTAATATTTTGATTTCTACTTCGACGCGTATGTAAATCCGGTTCTCGTAAATCTCAATGTAAACATGAATGACACAATGTAAGCATGAATTTTATTATAAAGCTAATAAGTCCGCAATGCGCACCGCAATGTTTACGAAAAGAAACCTAATTCGATGCGTAGATAACGTAGATAAATTCGTACAAGCCATATATTTGTTTCATATTGTTTTAATGCATCATATATGATATGTAATGCCAAGAAAAATAATTAGCAAGATTGATAAAATCAATGATTGTTTTAATTATAGGCATTGTTAGAATATACATATTTCGTAAGGATGTATAAAATAATGACAACAAAATGACAATGTAGTAACGAAGATACATTGCGAGGCTGTTGAGTGAATGCAAAAATGGGTGTTACTACCAAAGTAACGCATACCCAATCTTTCAGAGTGTACGTACTCTGAAAAATTCCTATTCTATTATATAAGACAAAGTTTAACCAAAACAAGACTGTAGAATAAAAATTACATTCTACAATTTTTAAGTTATTATTACGGTATCGCATAATTATGGCACTCCTGTGCTGTCATTGTATCAATTTGCATAGGCTACTGTAAGTCGCTACTGTAACTTTCCATGGTGGTAAAAAAGCATTTCATTGATCTGCGATTTGCCGTTTACAAAGTTCAACTTGATGACATAATCACGAACAGTACTGTGTGTACACGATATTATAATTATATTCCTATTAACAGGTACACTCACACACACACTCACTCACACCACACACACACACACACACACACACGCGCGCGCGCGCGCGTGCACGCGCGCGCATTTAATGCTATTAATATTACTGTACTATCGCTATCTTGTCATGATAGTAACGACATGATAGTAATTCAATCAAAGTAATATTGAATCAAATCATCTTTGTTATCGCGTATTATTCATAACATATCTAACGTATCCCTTTGAATCATTGTACATATTACGGATAGTACTAAGGAAACAAATGTCTGGACAGTGAAACGATGATAATATTTAACGATCATAATCTTCATAAACAAATTAGTTATTACATGTAAATGTATGTAAACCACAGCCGACGCTATGAATAAAATTGACGTTACTTTTATATGAAGGATCTTTTGAATACAGGCACATAAATACAGGCATCATAAATCTCTCTTTCAATTCCTTCTCTTTTTATTACGAGAATCTCTTTGTTTCAATATTACCTTTTATCGCATTATGCATGTATAAAAAAGATATGTGCTATGCATCAAGCAAAATTTTCGATGATTGATGACAAAGCTTTCTTCTCTTCCGTACTAGCGAAGCTATATCGTACCGATGATAGAGACAGTTCCTTGAGCTGCTTCCTTGCGATATTAAAAACTGAACTCAACAACTCGAGCTCGTTTGATAAACACGTGTTGAAAACACCTTTGTCATCGGTCTAAAAGAATAATCAATCTTCTTTGTGATCTTTATCGATCACGTCAGACTTTCGTCGACGTATCTTCGCGTCTACTTTCCATACTTACTCCGACAGTTATGGGATGTCCAGCCTGATGCAAATATCCAAAGTGATGTAACGCATAGGACGATACCGTTTTACACTTGATGTTCGAGGTCAAGCACAATTCTAAGGAGAGAAGAAAGGAAAAGAAAGAAATATCAGGCAACGCGAAGAAAGTATGATCATGATGAATAAATTTTGCGAGGAGATCTCTTACCAACAGGAATTCTCGATTTCAGTAGCATGTCGAACAATCGTTCGGAACCTTGCAAACTGGGATGAATGCAAGTGCAGTGTCCCAATCGATCGGGTTTAAATTTTAATATATCGATTGTCTCCATTTCATTTGGCACCTGTAGATAAAGTATGTTTCCCATTTATTTTTATTAATTCTACTCGAGTTTCAACACTCGATATTGACCTCTGCGCAGTGCGCTGCAATTCTAAGACCCGCTCTTCTCGATGTCTCCAGCAATTCCAGAAAAAGATCCCCTGCCATTGGATCACCGCTAAGATCGATGCCGACGACGTGATCCGGGTATCGCTTCGCAAATTGTATCGCGAGATTTGTATTTTCCTTTGCAGATTCGTAGCCTTGTTTTCGGTTAATCGATACCAACAGTTTTACAATGATACGTGGATATCGAGATTTACATGTCCTGAGAATATACGTGCGTTACCAGTATACTAATTGCACTTTAAAAGAGAATAAAAGTATTACAGACAAATGAAAGAATAGCAAGAAAAACAAACAAGACAAGAGCTGAGAAGAAACAAAACTGCTGCGAAATGAATGATTATTTACTCGAAAGCTTTCATTATAGCTTCAAGATATTCCGTTTTTGTCATTGAATCCTTTACGGCGCGAGGAGTGCTCCTCAATTCTAAATAAATCACATTGTCTTCGTGAAATTCTTTTATCACGTCACAGGTAGCGATAAATACGGCTTCTGGTGTAACTGTCAACGCGTGTGCTATATCGAATATTTTGAAACATCTAGAAAATAAACGGTATACATTTCTGATGCATTTCTGATCATTTATGAAATAATTTATTACATTATTAAATAAGATATGGCGTTTATACTCGCTTAGGGATGAAAAGTCGGTATTATTCATGAAAATTTCATTGCCCTCAGCAATGTCGGAATGTTGCATTTTGTACAACGTCTGCAGAGTATTCATACTTAATGAACCGTTCAAATGTGCATGAAGTTCCTAATAAATGAGACTTGTCAATTTAATATGTATTAAAGAATGTAAAGTCATGCATGTTCGATACGCATAAACAAAGATTGTGTATATGTACATATTATTTATAAGAAAAACAGATTTATATTTGTCTTATATGGCTAAATCGCTTTACATTAAATTTTTATTTGGTTTTGTTTTACGAATAAAAGTTAACCATTCAAATTCAAATTCAAATTCAAATTCAAATTCAAATTCATATTCGTCTTAAACGGCTAACTTCGGATCGTCGTTTGTGCCTCGCAAGTTGCTTCATCGCGAGTCATCACAGCAAAGGCTAGTTTACAAGAATTTTAGAGAAAACATACCACTTTGGGTAATCTTCGACAAAAATCTTGCATATCCATTGCGACGAAACAAAAGTATAAACAGCGTTTATACGTTTAACAAGAAGAGACGTGTATTTGATGTATCTCAAATATTTCTCGAATGGTGATCCCACTTTTTAATCCCACTGTAACAAACGTAGCATCGTATAGGTTAGACACATATCAGTATCGAATGTAATCTTACATATTTCGTTGTCCAAAAAAATTTTTGTTCCATTTTATTCCATTTGCTCTGCACTTCGAAGATGTTTCGACATAATCATTATCATTCAAAATACTGCATAAATAGTCGTTTGAATCGTAGATTACTTGAAAGAAAAATTTGTTTAATTTATTCTTTAAGTAGAGATAATAAATTACAAGTAGAGATTTTTTAATCCGTTCCATTACGTTCCATTATGTTCCATTATAAGATCAAAACTTTATTCGTATCAAATTACTTTGAGATTAAAGCTTCTCATTTTTTTTTATTATTGAACTTTAAAATTATTTAAATTGAAATCTTGCCCGATATCGAGTCCGAATGTTACTCGTTTTCCTGTCGAAAACAATTTTGCATCTCGTTACAGAGACTTTACAAACTGAAACAAATAAGTTGAATTCATTCTGACATACGACGTTCGTTATTCCAACAAGAGAATTTGTTTTCTGAAGATAGTCAGCGCGATATTTTGACTAGTTCTAGACCAGTTCATTTCTCCTTTGTGTACTAGGTTGTGCAACCTCTACAAGTAGCCAAATTTTGAATTATTTTTTAAACGATTTTTTTTAATAACACGAAAGAGTATTGACAAGAGTATTTGGCTCTCTCGCAAAAATAAAAAGGAAAAACGGTAATGAGTCGATGTGTTTGAAATTAAAAAATAACAAGATTGAGATTTTTTCTCGATTTAAAATGCCATCTGTCAAAGTTCGTTGGAACTAGCCAGTTGGAATTTGCCAGTTGCATCTGAATATATGCGATATCGATCATCTACATAGTTCAACGTGTATGCCTGCATGAAGTGATTAGCTACAGGTTACTGTAGCAAGCTACAGCGACTATCAGAGAGTCACATTATCTTAATAGTCACGCGCGGGTTTCTCGAGCAATGGAGCCTTTGATGGATCTACTTAACGAACCCGCGTGGAATCAGCTTCAACGATATTTTGACAGTAATGGCTCCAAGATTAACATATATAACATGTTTCAGCAAGATCCTAAACGCTTCGAAAAATTTAGGTAAAACTTGCACTGACCTTAAGATGACCTCTTGAACAACAACTGAGAAGTGAAATACTTAAAAAATTAAGTCTCATTAGGTTGTGTTCTTTATAATTTTTTAGATATTTTTTTTTTCATTTCTCAAGAAATATCAAGAAATTTTTTGTTATGTTTTGTTTCATTCCGACAAATTTGGATGCAAGCTAATATCGCTATATCAGTATAGCGATTATACATTAATGGTATTATGATTTCGTGTATTCGGTATTTTCGCAAAGCGAGTGCGCGAAAAATCATCTCATAAATAAAACGTTTCTTGCTCCTATTGCTCCTTTTTTTTCTTCCTTGTCAAAACAGCTTGAAACTTACTACGCCAGATGACGGGCCCATTTTATTGGATTATTCCAAGAATAGGATCAATGAAGAAGTGCTTGCATTATTATACAATTTGGTATGATTAAATTGAAAAATTAAGCAGAAATTGGTTAAAAAGTTTTAGTATTTTCTTTTTTATGTTTCCTCTCTTCATATAAAACCACATTTGTGTTGCAGGCTCGTGCACGGAAGGTAGAATCTGCACGAGATGCTATGTTTAAAGGTGAAAAGCTCAATTTCACGGAAAATAGAGCAGTTTTACATATTGCATTACGTAATAGAAGCAATACGCCAATATTACTAGATGGAAAAAATATAATGCTTGATGTGAATGCCGTAATGCAACATATGAAGGATTTCACAAATGAAGTAATTGAAGCACTATTTATTTTATTCATTTACAATGTATCTCTGATATATCTTAAGGACTAATATATATCTTTCTTCATATCATAGGTATTGTCAAAAAAATGGAAGGGATTTACTGGTAAACCCATTGAAGATGTTGTTAATATCGGAATTGGTGGATCTGATCTGGTAATTTACTATAAATCACTTTCCTTTTGTAAAGGAACCGTAACCGGTTTTTCTATCTATGATTGTATCTATGATACGATACATATATAACAAAGTTGTATATATATATGTATATATATATGTATATTTATATATATATATATATATATGTATATATATATATATATTTATATATATATATTTCGTGTGCCAACAGGGTCCGTTTATGGTAACTGAAGCTTTAAAAATATATAGCATTGGACCAAGAGTTCACTTCGTAAGCAATGTAGATGGTAGTCACATAGCTGATACTTTGAAGAAATTAAATGCAGAGACAACTTTGTTCATAATAGCTTCCAAGACATTTGTTACGCAAGAAACAATAATTAATGCAACGACTGCCAAAAGGTGGCTTTTAGAAACAATGAAAGATGTGAGCATTTTAATGAATTAATACAATGTGATACCAAAATTATTAAGTTATTATTAAGTCTTTTATTTGACATTATTTATTGCTGTCTTTTTCTTTTTTTATTTGTTCCTTTTTTTTTTAATATGAAATTATATGTCTAGGAAGCTGCAGTCGCCTGTCATTTTGTAGCATTGTCTACTAATGAAAGTAAAGTTAAAGAATTTGGTATCAATGTGAAAAATATGTTTGGCTTTTGGGACTGGGTCGGTGGACGTTATTCATTATGGTCAGCTATTGGTTTGTCAATCTGTTTATCGATCGGTTTTGATAATTTTGAAAAGCTTTTGAGCGGAGCTCATTTCATGGATCAGCACTTTCATACAGCACCATTGGAAAAAAACGTAAGCATATCGAGACAGACAACGTGAATGTCACGAGTTTGATTCTGCGAAATTCAAGAAATTCTTAATATTTGAAAATTCTTAATATTTAATAGTTTCATACATTTCTTTCGCGTATAACCGCGTATATTCCAAATTGTGTAATATTGAAAGATTTAGATAATCTGTTTTAACTCTCATATTAATAATCACATGCAATTCATTCCTTTCAGGCACCTGTCATATTAGCTTTACTTGGCATATGGTATAATAATTTTTATAATACTGAAACACATGCGCTGTTACCATATGATCAGTATTTGCATCGGTTTGCTGCCTATCTTCAGCAAGGTGATATGGAAAGTAACGGGAAGTATGTAACTCGCTCTGGAAAGACTGTAGATTATAACACAGGTACAGTATAAGACGGGAGATTCTGCAATTCTAGTAAGTAATTGTATGTTAAAGATCGAAAGTTAATTGAGGTTTCCATGGTATATAGGGCCGATCATATGGGGAGAACCAGGTACTAATGGGCAGCATGCATTTTATCAACTGTTACATCAAGGTACAAAGTTGGTGCCAGCCGATTTTATAATTCCTGTGCAATCTCAAAATCAGGTATCAATAATCTTACTGGTATTGCTCTGACTACTGAATTTATTTGTATCAAGTATTTTTGCTTGCAGATTCCTTTGCATCATACAATCTTACTTGCCAATTTCCTCGCGCAAACTGAAGCATTGATGAAAGGCAAAAGTAAAGACGAGGCTCAGGCCGAGTTGCAAAAGTCGGGACTGAGCTCTCAGCAGATAGATTTACTGTTACCACATAAGATATTTGAAGGAAACAGGCCAACAAATAGCATTGTAGTACAGAAAATGACGCCTTTTGTCCTTGGTGCTTTGATTGGTAAATACTTCTTACTGATACGCAATACATAAATCATCAACAATCGAGGCATATTTTTTCTAATGTCTCAAAATGTAATCAAATTAATGGTCATGCAATTACTATTTCTCGCTGATGCGATTATATTATAATTTACCAGATATTTTGTGTATTAAGATTATAAAAATATTTATACAGATAATTATTTCAATTCTTTTATTGCAGCAATGTATGAGCACAAGATTTTCGTACAGGGTATAATCTGGAATATTAATTCTTATGATCAATGGGGGTAAGGAAAATCTTTTTCCTTTATAAAATCTTAAATGAATTAAAGCTTAAATGATTTATTGCAGAAAGAAAATTAATAATATATTTTCCACAGTGTGGAATTGGGAAAACAGTTGGCTAAAACTATCGAAAAAGAGCTCGCAAATTCAGATGTTGTTACAACTCATGATTCATCGACCAACGGTCTGATAGAGTTTATTAAACGTTATGGTACAATCTAAGTCCAATCCAACAACGCTCTTTGTTGCAAGATATAACCACGATCGAATGAGAGAGATCGAACGAGAAATTCTTTAGTATTATGAATATTTTATGTTTGTATTTTATGTACGATATTATGTAAATGGCAATATCTGACAATATTTGACTTATATATGTATATATATATATATATATATATATATATATATATATATTTTTTTTTTAATCAAATAAAATGTATATATTTACCTATCTATATAAACGCCGATTGTGTAATCGATACAGAATTTAAAAATGTATAAATAACTAACTTGCACAAATATTTTACGTTATGTTACGATATAACATTATTACAATATAATTCTCTGTTTTTCGTTATTCAGATCAGATTTTTCATTCAAGTTCTAGATGTCGAGTGCGTTATAAAAGATATATAAATTGTTTAATAAAAATCAAACAAATTGAGATTAATTAAAATGTTGATTTAAATATAAATTCCAATTTATCTTAAATTGATAACTTCGATCTATAGAGCAATGATTTGAACTTGGTCACATAATTCGAATATAGATTTGAATTTAAATGGAAATTTAAATTTGTCTTAAATAACTAACTTCAAATCGTTATGTAACTTTATAAACTGAAGTTGGCTATTCAATTCAAATTGAAGTTTAAATTGAAATTGTAATTGAAATTTGTGTTAAATAGCTAACTTTAAATCGTTGTTTAGACTGATATATTGAAGTTAATTTAATTTAAGTTCAAATTCAAATTTAAATCTGAATTGAATTTTAATTTAAAATAAACGATTAATTTCGATGTAGCCTTAATAAATTCTTATTAGATCTTTTAAAAGTTTCAGTATCATCCTGCACATTGAAAACATTAAAAGTAAAATTTATCAAATAGGAAGTGGCAATATGTAATTAATTTTATCTACAGTTGAATATATATCTTATGTCCAAAAGAAAAGAAAATTGTAAAAGAGTGTCGATTAAATGATTTTTCAATATATTTTTACGATCTTGTGCAATTTCGAAATAACTATTGGCACGAGTATCTGACAACGCAGTTTCTTATGCGTACGACAATGCGGTATCAATGATTCATGATGAACTTCTTTTTCCAATTTTAGACTGACACGATCGAATCATCGTGCATGCCGATGTCACACGAGATCAGTTGAAAAATGCAATGAAGGGACAAAGGAATCCGAATTATCTCTCCGACAAAGATTATTCATGATCTCTTTCCATGTTCAAAGTACGGTTACGTTAGCTAATCCGGTTATTTTAATATTGTGAGAAATAATCCTTTCTAATCAGGAAAGAAAATGGAGTTGTCGATGACGCAGTATCAGCATTGCGGGAAAAAGATATTGGAAAACATCAAGCGTAATGGCATACAACATCGGTACGCTGTTATATATTCTTTCGCTATATTCTATCTTCGTCAAAGATCGGATAACCTACAAAAAAACAAAAAACACAAGTCATTTTTTATCTCATATATTATATCGTGTCGCAAGCGAATTTTAGCGAATGTTACACTCGTTATTCGATATTACGCCGATTGCTCATCTGCAATCTAACAATAATTTTTAAAGTTACATAAAAATCAACAATGATATTGACAAAGAATTTTGAATGAAATGCACGTTTCCTTATCATATATTATAAATTTATCGTTTACAGACCAAACGCGAGCGTTGGATTATGGCTAGGCATTTTAGTCGGTCTATGTGCCGTGCTTACAATATTGAAGGAGGAGAACAGTTACTCTGAAATATGTTTAATCGTGGGAACTGCAGGCTTTGGTCTTATCCTCTGTACCTTTTGTCTTTACACGCGACTATCGATGCAGCGAGTCACTGCAAAAGATTTTCACGTCGTATACTTCTTGCCTGCAATCATAACGTCCATAATATTTCTACTTGCAGCTAACAGAGGTAAAGGATTCCATAGGAATTGCTACAAATGGAATATTATATCTTTACCGATTACATTTCTGTATTAAATGACAACAGGACTATTAACGAGCGTCATATGGGGCCTAACTGTCGGCAGTTTAGGCACATGGGGTATCCCGCAACTAATGTCAGCCTTTCCATTCTGTTTCACGATGGGAGAAGCGACGGCAGTTATGCACAGTTGCATTTTATTCCTAATATCAATCACTACCAATTTACCTCTGCGATATCACTTACCTCCAATTCACGATAACGACATCAGCACAATTTTGTTGCAGGTATTGAATCACGCAAAGATTTGTCCGTCTGTGAGTCTACTTGTCTTTAATATTTCAATGATTTATTTTATTTACAGGTGGGAATATTGTATGTAATGTCGGTGTGTTTCCTATGTGGATATTTCCCTATTTTGCGTAGTACAAAATACTTTTACTCAATGACCATTAGTCTCCTATGTTTCGTGACTATTCCGCTACTTTGTATTCTTCTTGGTCAAAATCCAATAATGTGGATAATTAATTTTATGTTTAGTAATGGTAAAAGAGTAAGTAATATGATGTCTCTTCATAGATATTTAAAGTTATTTCTTATTTATCAAGCAGATAGCGTTTTTATCTGTGAGATGTAAAATACAAACAAAGTAATCTTCAAATCAATCAATATTGATTCAATATTGTTTCGATAAAATTGTTTAGACCGCAATACTCGCATATTGGGCAATATGTCTTTCGCTAAGTATTCTTAACATAATATATCAAATATTATCAAAATCGCGGGCTACAAGTTCCTATAGAAAGAGCTTTCATGTGCTGGCCATATTTGTATATATCCCGGGCATGATATATGATCCTTCATTATTGTATTTGGCCAGTGGACTTATGTTGGCACTGTTTATTGCTGTCGAGGTATGTACAATTGTCACGTATTGATTGATGTAACTGACATAATCCTCTGTTGTTATTATTATACAATGACGTTAATAAATTTTAGATAATTAGACTTTTAAAGATTCCGCCTTTGGGAGAAATTTTGCATCAAGGATTTACTGTATTTGCCGATGAAAAAGATTCTTTACTTTCATTGACAGCCATATATCTGTTATGTGGTTTATCGTTTCCTCTTTGGATGCCTAGTAGCAATTTAACACTGTTGGTGTTATTGAGTGGCGTATTAACGGTAGGAATTGGTGATACCGCTGCGAGTTTCGTCGGTAGCAGATGGGGCTCACACAAGTGGGTCGATACAAAGAAAACTATCGAAGGCACCGTCGCATGTATATTTTGCCAAGTTTGTGTAATACTCGGTTTAACATTCTGCGGTATATTTCTTGTATCTTCTTAACAATTTTTTCCTCATTTTTTAAGCTGTTATTTATTTTTCTCTATTCTATATTTTACCAGGTTTTGTGGACAGTTACTGGTTATTCCTGAGAAGCATTTTGGCGGCTGTATCAGTTTCGTTTATCGAAGCACGCACAAATCAAGTGGACAATTTAGCTCTGCCGTTGTTCATGTACGTGTGCTTGATGATATAAGCGCATATGCCGTCCTTCCTGTTTCGATAATTTAATGTAAATCGTTATTTGAATAAGCAAACGTAATTAGATAGAAAACGTCACAATTGCGATTGTTTATAGATGTTATGTCGTTAGACACGCAATGGCTACAAATATTTATAATTATAAAACTTTTTCATGTGAGCGTTTTATATATATTTTCTTTGTGTGCGTGTATGTGTGTGCGCGCGCGCGTGTGTGTTATATAGCTTTGTATAATTGGCCAAAGATTCAATAGATAGTTTTACAAAAGAAAGGTTGATGAACGATCGCATTTAAACGTTGTAAATTTATATCTTTTAAGATATGCGAACTGTTAATTATAATGTACATTTCCGATAAAGCATTTTTGTAAATTATGTAAACTTTCTGACAAAGAGTTATTTAAAGAACAAATAAAATATTTTTATAATTATTTGAAATTGTTTTTATCTCGTTCCTGTCTTTAAAAAGATCGCGGTTTACGAATGACTGAATTGCAAAAAAGATTCAATTCAAACGGTTTCGATAACATTTTTAATAATTTCAATCGATATGACGATCTTTGATTTTATATAATTTTTCATATTCATACACGGGAGATCGTTTGACTTTTCTGGTCTTGTTTTATTGTTTTAAAGGACAAGACGGTCGGTATGATCTAATGAATAATTGTTCATTAAGATGTTTATATATTTTAGCGCTTTATTGACCACACAGCCTTAAAATCTGCTCACGCACAGTATTTCCTCGTACGCCGCATCTTTTAGTCTATAACATAATGTTTACGAATGCTTAAAAAGCATCGATACTTTATTAATTCGATATAACATAACAGAAAAATTTTGGCAAACATTATACATATGTACATACATCATATGTATATGCGTGTGTATATGCGCGTGTGCATGTACGTATGTGTGATCCATGTGTGACAATGTAGGCAACAATCTAATATCTATGCGTTGAATTTAGAAAAAACTGTATCTCTCTCTTCTTTTATTGGCATTAATTTTTTCTCAATTATAGTATAATTATCACGATGCGCGAACCGAATCATTCTGGCAAATAAAATTTGCCGAAAATAAAATAAAATAAAAAGTTATCTACGCGATTTTTTCGTACGTAATTACGATATTAAAAAAGAATTGAAACATTTTTATTACAACGTACAATTACCTACCTATTTGCTTATCAAATGAAAACAGCGAGAAAAGAATGCATATTTGAAAGACTCAAAGAAATGAAATGACGAATTAACAAGAACGATGATCTTCGAGCATTTCGAGTATTATCGACGACGATTATCTTACAGCGAATCTGTCTGTCGATCTCTCTCCCTCTTTTTCTCTTTGTCCCTTTCTTCTCTCTCTCTCTCTCTCTCTCTCTCTCTCTCTCTCCCTCCTAAGCACTCTTCTTCTTAATTATTATTAAATTCTGAAAGATTATCAAGAAGACTAATGTATCCTCTTGTGTTCGCGAGATGATTTCGCACCCTTCGTAGCCTTCATCGTTCAAAAGAGCGACAGACGGATATACGTTATGTCTCGCTACATGTACTACTTATACTCGTCTTGTGTGTGTATGTGTGTATGTCTGTGATTTATCTTATAATCGTGTTTATAATGATTTTATAGCAATAAAATAAATATCCGAGAGAAATATTCGATCGTGTAATGCCATTTGTTTCTCGGTGAGTCGACAACGCGTCGTGTTCGCTATCTTAAATCGTACTTAAAACTTATTATTCGGTGTACTTCTCGAGTCTTCGTATGATATATTGCGACTTTTCTGTCATACTTTCGATCGCGGTGTATAATTACCGTTATTATTTGCATCGTATCTCTCGACTCGATTAATGCTTCCTCTCCTCGTGCTTCTTTCGCTTCTCGTCCTTCTCCGCTACGAAAGAAGACCATAGTGTGACGCACGGTATAAAATTTATTCAAACTACGAATAGAACGAATAGAAGGTTCTCTTCGTCTCGATCCAAGTTTCCGAATGCGCAAAAACAACGTCCGTTTCTAATAAGTATACAATAAATATACAATAAAATTAATCATCGCGTTTCCGATCGATCAAGCTATCCCCTTTCCAGTAGATTGTGCAAATTTCATACCGTGACACGGTGAATCGTAATAAAAAAATAAGCATTAGTTAATTCTCAGCGTTGCTGAATATCGATTCTTACTTCCGAAACGAAGGTCACGTTGCGTTTTGTGATCTGCAAGCGTCGACATTGGACACGTTAATCGATAACGTTTATCGATAACAGCGCTAACAAAGCATAATTAGTATAATACAAATTAGCGATCCAAACTGTCGAGACAATGAATTTGAAAAGTTGAGAAAGGAATTGATTTTAATATCGCCGTTTGCAAAATATTGCGGTTACAAAGTTCCAAGTTCACGAAATTATTACACAAGCCGGAAGAATGCGTGCCCGCGTTGAGCGTATCTTGCTTCTCGCGTGTATATCAATCGTAAAAATAATCAGACCGATCTTTGGCGTTTCGATAGAATCTGTCTAATCATCTTTCCGATAAACCGTACATACAGCGTTACGTTGCGAGCGTTTCCTTGTCGATCGAATGCAACGATCGAATAAGTTGGTCACTTTTCATCAATTACATATATACAATCGCGATACGGGCCAAGACTGCCGTAGTCCAGCTACTCTTAAAAGTAACGTCCTCGCAGTTCTCGCTTGTTGCCCTTCCATCGTAAGAATAGAATTCGAACTCGAGGCTTCTCACGATACATCATCTCATGCAGCGATGCATTGCAATTTCAGACTCGCTTCGATTTCGCAATTTTCCTTCAAGTCTTATTCCGTATATTGTACACGACATAGACTCGCGCTCTTACTCGTTCGTCTTACTTCATTGTGAGAATAGAAAGAAGATCATCGATGAAACGATACCGGAAAATTTCAAGTATCTCTCTCAGTTTTAGAACTTACGTGCGAGAGTGTTACGCGCGATGTCAAGCTCAGACGGAGTCGCGATTAGGATTGCCGTTAGACGAATGAAAGCAAAGATTCAGAGTGACTCTTAAATTTTCGTCGATCTTGCCGAAATAATCTCTGAGCGGCGTCGCGCAATTTGCGTTAACCAGACGGATTTAACATTGTGCTACGAAAGTAGTGGCTACTAACTATTGCGAAGCGCGAGTAACCAGTGGCAACCGGTAGAAAATCTCGCAATGTTACGATTCAAAGTAAAAGAAATTCGCGAGATTCATGTGAGAAAAGACGAAAATTAAAATGTAAATTTCTTTTCGCGCTAATTAGCTTATGAGAGATTTTTCTTTTAATTTCTCCCGTAATTAGAGTGAGTAGAGCAGAAGAAGGAGACTACTTCGTTCTTCAAGAGTGAAGAATTTATGGAGCTACATTCCAGCAACGCTCCAAGTATAAATCGCGCGTAAATCGCGCTCCTAATACGCGCGATACGCGTGGCCTTTCGATCGCGAGTACGGCGAATGTCACGCCAGTAAAACGAACGCAGCGTTTATTAACGTTTAGTAACAAATTAATTAGTTTATTATGGAATTCGTTTATCGTAATGCAGCAGAGCATGGCCAAAGAATCATTCATTTTGCCTCGGCATTTTATCTATATGACGCGACATCTCGAAGAGGATCGAAAGGATCGAGCGCAGCGATGCTCGTCTCTCGTACATCTTATCATCATCCAACTGGTCGGAAATCTTAACGTCTACGTTAGCATATCGTAAAGCATCCTGCTGCAAGCTACACCATTCCGTAATCGCATGTCGTTACGTACGTCGCGACAATAATACAGTCGCATCGATGACTCGTTAACGAGTCGAGCAACGTCCTCTTCACGTCCACCAGAAAAAGAAAGAGCACGTTCGTGTTCTTCGTGTAGACGAAGATACGAAGATTCTCGATAATAAAAAAATCATTTATCGTTACTCGGCGTTACTTGGAGACTCTTGTAACACAAGAGTCAATAAAGAATCTACGGATCGATCCATCCTCCGTACCGACAGCGACCACAGATGGATCACAGCTACTCGTTTCAAGCCTAATATACATCGAGTATCAGGTTTTACAAAACAGACGCCCTAGCTCGTTGCAGGATTTCAAAGATCGGGTCGATAGTTTCACAACGGAGGAGGATACGGGATTCTAGAGAAATCAGAGATGAGAGAACTCGGGGCGTAGGACCGCATTTACTCTCGCAATTTATGCCAGTCGGCTATCTGTCGTCGCGGCGAGCTGCACACCTCCTTCCAATGGTTCACAGCGGAGCCTTGACATTTTGGTCCACCGAACTCTAACCGGCCGATCACCTAGACGAGCGTGAATCACACTTTTCGTTATCCATAAGAATAAGGATGCGGCTGATATCGCGCGAAACATTATCGGCCCGATAACTGCTATCGTCTTCTCTCTTCTCTCGATCGAGCAACGAAAGCGTCCAACTTACCTCGTTCTTCGTAACCCGGTCCCAGTCGAGCAGCATAAACTCGAGACTGACATTATTGAGTCCGTCCGCACCGTTTGGTATATCAAAGACAAAGGACTCGTTAAACACCGGGCTCAGCGTGCGCTTCTTCACGTGCGTCTTTTTCTTGGCGATGCGTTGCTGATTGTACAACAGATAAATCTTGACGTACGGATCGGCGAGTCCGGTCACGTCCATTTTGGGTAGATTGCGCGCTTTTAATACCACCACTGTCAATCGGCTGGTGACCGGTTGCCAGCAAAGAGAGACCAGCAGCTCGCCTCGTCCCTGCGACTGTATCTGTAAGCGGGTATTTATACCGAACGATCATCGTTCAACGTTCAATTGACGTTTGATCGCGATGATATAATTATCGCGAGACCGCTAATAAGCAGCGCGATCGCGAAATATCTCGAGATATCAATCTTGTCGTCCGCGAATGGAAGACGACCGCTCACCTTTAGGTTTCTGGGACATATTTTTCGGCAGAGAGATATCTCTTGGTTATCCGCATCCTCTAAGCCGGGCACCGACGATAAAGCACACGTCAATTCTCCGATGATGTCGTCGCGCGAATATCTGTCGAAACTCAGCACGATGAAGTGTAAGCTAATTTTCTGTAATCATAATCATCGGAATCGAACGGATCAATCTTCTCTCTCTCTCTCTCTCTCTCTCTCTCTCTCTCTCTCTTAGTTAATTATTAATTAATTTCGTTGGTTCGATCGATCGCGAGATCGCGAGATCGCGAGAGCAAGGCTCGGCGGTATACCTGAAGTTGACTCCGCGATATGCCGAAGAACGTGAAATCTTCGTCGTACACGGGATCTCTAGTGTTCCTGAGGACTCTGGTCTTCACGTGATGTTGCTTGTCGGGCAACAACTGCAGTTTCACATAAGGATCGCTGGTGGCGTTCTGTTGACCTCTCGCGGGTAGTCCCTTGCACTTGACCACGGTAACGGCAAGCGCGTTCTGCTCGCTTCGGTATCGCAATTTGAAGACCAGCTGACCCAAATTGTCCTTGTCGTTCTCGGCCGTTTGACTCTTATCGCGCTCGACTTTCTCATTGTTCTCCAGTTCGGCCTTGTCACGCTCGTTCTCTATACTTACGGCGACTTCGACAGGCGGCGTTTGAACCGGAGTACCTTAAAGTTATCGCAAAGATCGTCAAGACGTAGTCAAGATAGTAGACGACGTTCGGAGGAACGAACGAAGATGACAGCTGTGCTCGCGACGAAAGTGCGTCGGCAAGAGCAAAGGAAAGGAAAGATTACCTGCGCTCTGCGGTGTTCTAGGTTGGGACGCGGGATTCGACGATTGGGAGCCCGTCGGGCTGGGCGTTTGCCCGCCGGAACCGGGTGGACTCTTGGCCGGTCCCGTAGGTGACGGGCTCTTCTTCAGGTAATGGCTCGTGCTGCCGGGACTCTTAACCGCCGTTGGCTTCCGGTGCGGCGGCCTGAACGCCAGAGACTTGTCGGAGCTGAGTTTGGTGTGCTCGCGACGTCGTCGACAGAGCCACCAGGTCATCACGACGGCGCACAGTAGGAAAGCGGCGCCGATGCACAGCGTCACCAGCGTCGCCGTCGAGACTGAAATCAGACGATCGCGTTCTTTTTCTCTTTTTTCTTTTCGATTTTTCAATTTTGGAGCAGTCGCGCGATCAATGCGCGATCAAGCGCGATCAAGCGCGATCAAGCGCGATCAAGCGCGATCAAGCGCGATCTATCGCGATCTATCGCGACGGCGAGTGACGTCGCGCTGCGTCACGCGCGTCAAAGGAACGACCGCCCGATATCACGACCGCGCGAACTCTGCCGCTCTCGCGCGGCTCGCGTATTTACGGAAGTATCATTACGGGCACGCGAGGACGAGACCGAGATATATCGGGGAGTCTCTCCCTCGATAGCTGTATTTTTCGGGAACGTTTCCGATTAAACGATATCGATACGTGTCACGTTGCGTGTCACGCGCAAATGTGCGAGGAAGATGGATGCAAGATAGATAAACGCACCATGCAGCACCGTGTAATGCGGTATATAGCTACCGCAAGTGCGATCTACGCGGATGCATCGCGTGACTGCACCTTCCGTAATAATTGTACATCGTACATTCGACGTAATCGACGCGATATCGTGCGAATTTACGTAATTTACTCGGAACAGCGACGGCGTATCGACGAGTACGTACGCCGTCGTTACATCTTTCGATGAAATTGCGCGTCAAGCGCAACCAGCGTGTCGCTGACCAGCGTATCGATCACGGGATCACGAGTAACGCGTCGATCGATCCATCCGAGTATCCATCCGAATATTCAGAAATTTTCAGATACATCTCATCAACGATCGAGCGATCATTCCGTTTCTATGTCTCCGTCGGAAAGGACGGTTCCGCAAATTGAGACAAGACGAGACGGCACAACAGCTGTCAACAGCCGTCGTACGTTTCCGTAGAAAACGGGCGACATCGCCGATGCGGGAGCGGCGTCCACGACGTCGCGACGTCACGAATCGGACGATCGGTCCCGGGAATTTTCAAAACCGGGAATCCGACGTGACGAATCGTGGTCCCGCTTGTTCGATCGCGAACGGCGCGTTGCACAATGCTGACACATCATCGGCAACACTCACCAGACTCGACAGGTCGAATGAGAGGTCCATCCTCGGTCACCCTGCCGACCATCTTTGGTGGCAACGCTGCTGCCTGAGCGTTTCAAAGGGCCTCGCCTTTATCCGCGCGAGTGATTTTGTCGGCTACTACGCACCAAACGCAAATATATTTACGGGCGGCGTGTATAGCCCGTAAGCTCCGCGGCGCTTTGCGGTTCGACTGTTGGTCGAAACGCACATGGATCAATAGCCCTCGACGAGTAGCCGAGCTTGCGCGAAGGGGATGACGCGCCGCTACCGTCGACGGCCGGAATGCGACCGGGCGAGGGACGAAACAGGGATGATACCGCCGCTTCCGTGCTGCTGATCCTGCTGCACGAGAGATAGAGAGAGAGAGAGAGAGAGAGAGAGAGGGAAAAAGAGGAGAAACTTGAGATAGGACGGGCGAGGAGGAGAGCTATGGAGGGACGAGATCCGGGCGAGGAACGGGTCGCGATAGCGACGCGTAGTGCTCGACTATAAATCGATACGGAGCGGAAACCCCCCGCTACGCGGCAAATCCCCGCGGCAAAAACTTGAAATTCGAGATTTGAACGTTCGAATATCTGTCGAATATCTGTCTCGAATATCTTGCTAGATTCGTCGATTCGTCGATTGCATCGGTGCGCTCGTGAATAACGAGCTCTCCGAGAGGGGAGGAGAGACTAAATCGCGACTCTTGCGAGACTCGTGCAAGATAGAAATTTCGCGCGAGCAGAAGCGCGCGTATCCTCCCGAACAGAGGAGGAGTGGCCGGAGAGAGATAACGACGAGGATGGATAACGAGGAAGAGGAAGGAGGAAAATAAAATGAAAATCGGAAAATCGGGATTGTCAGGCATCGAGCATTCGTTGCAGGTTCGAATCTCGATGCGGAGACTCGTCGAGATTCAATCTCGGCGAGAATGTCCGCACTCGTTTGGTCCTGATTCGCATCGACCATGGCTTCACTGGCGTGATTGCGTCACATCCGTCGTTTGCGCGAGCGTAATGGTAACGGTGCGCCGTCACGGCTCGATATAGCTCGAGCGAAGCGCTCGGATCATGATGTCGGAGTAGAAGGCAGCCAACGTCCAACGTATCACCAGCGTCAGCGTCAGGCTTAAACGTCAGCAGACTTCTCGGTGAATGCCACGCGTGAACGGGTGAGACTGACCGAGCTTGGGCAACATCGGAGAATCGTCGATCGACCGTCGAGAGCATCATGGGTCTCAAAGATTTTCGTATAGTGTTCGACAATCAATGGAGCACGTATTATCCCGGCCAGACGGTGACGGGTAATATCATCGTTGTATTGAACAGCACGAAGAAGATTCGCGGTGAGTTCTCTTTTCATCTCTCGATCGATCGAACGCCAAAGATACGTACATACGTTTATCCATGTTGTCTCGCGCATATAGTTTTAGTTATTCGTAGTGCAGTTTCTAGAGGCTTGTGCTGTCTACGTACACGTATGCATACACGTACGCACACGCGCGCACGTACGAATCGCACACGCATATACGGATTGAAGATACGACGCGTAAATCGTACGTAGCGTAATCGCATCTCCCGTATCTCAGAAACTCGTGAGAATCGAAAATCACTGTTACGTAAAAGCGATTTGCCCCCTTATTACGATTCGAATCGTAATGAGAAACTCGCGGTAAACGAATTACTCTGCGAGATTATTTATTACTTAATTTCTATCGGCACGAATGCACGAACATAACGGAATGTTCGAATCTAACGGAATGGATCTAACGATAACGATTAAATAAAAGGAGAACGGAGAACGGAGGGTGGTATCTTTTACTTTTCACTTTTTACTTTTCTCTGCTTTTATCGAGTTGATGGAGTTGATTCCGTTTCCAATTCTGCTTAGTAATTTTTCATCCTCTTTCTCTCTTTACGTAGGCATAGTCGTAACAACGAAGGGCGAGGCGAATACTTGTTGGAGCATCGACGAAGACGAGATGGACGAGAATGGACAATTTCGAGAAGGAGTTCAAGCGATGTCCGGCCACGAGGAGTATTTCAAAGTGAAATATTATTTGATCGGATCATCCACGAGTAAGAAAGAAACCACGTTCAACCGTTGCTGTTCATTCGTTTTTGTTGTTGATAACGAGAGAGTTTATTGGAACGAGTTTATCATCTCCTTTCACCAGGTGAAGAAATCGAGATACAATCCGGAGAACATAAATTCCCATTCGCTTGTTCCTTACCGTTGAATCTACCGAGCAGCTTTGAGTCGAATTTTGGGCACATTCGTTATACCGTGAAAGCCACGTTGGACCGACCGTGGAAGTTCGATCAAGACGTCAAGAGTCCATTCACGATCATCTCTCCCTTAGATTTGAATAAAGAACCAAGAGCGACCGTTCGTATCGGAATCATATCTTTCGTCGTACGTTTCGATACGCTACGATACGAATGGCGGTACCAATTTGATTAAGTTTTCAGGAATCTGTGCAACAAGAGATGAGCAAGACGTTCTGTTGCTTATGTTGCGGCTCGCGACCTCTGACCGTTAATTTTGCGATACCAGCTCGAGGATACGTGCCTGGACAGTCGATACCGATCAAGATAAACGTCGAGAACTTGTCAAACATCGTCGTCCACAGCATGGACCTCAGCCTCAATAGGGTACGCAATAACGATTTCGTTTCGTTTCGTTTCGAACTTTAGCAGGTTGAAGGACAACCATTCAAAGGACAACTTTCTCTCTCTCTCTCTCTCTCTCTCTCTCTCTCTCTCTC
>JAHMML010000019.1:91230-112869 GCA_020341155.1 Eciton burchellii | reverse complement strand
TCTCTCTCTCTCTCTCTCTCTCTCTCTCTCTCTCTCTCTCTCTCTCTCTCTCTCTCTCTCTCTCTCTCTCTCTCTCTCTCTCTCTCTCTCTCTTGATGGTATTTCAAGGAGTAATAACGTATCGTAAAGTCTAGATTGTGACTTTTCACGTCGCTACACCGCGCGCGGATAGCAAAACGGAGGAAGTGATGGTGTCGAAAGTCAGCAAGGGTCCGATCGAGGCCGGTCAAGTCGCCGATTACGAGCAATACCTGGAAGTTCCCCCTACTGCACCCTCGAACCTCGCCAATTGCGGTATTATAGACCTCGAGTATAATTTGAAAGTGGAAGCGTACATCGAGAGATGGTTAGTACGTTTCGCATGAAATCCATTTTGTCCCTTACACATTTTGCTTTTCCCCCTAAAATCGATCGTTATTCTCGATCGTTGTTGCTTCAAATCACATCAGGTATCACCTGGATCTCTCCGAAAAGACGCTCGTCTTTGTGGGAACTGTTCCGCTTGCTGCTTATCACGCTCCTACTGCTCCACCTTCCGAGCTGAAGGCTGATTTTCCCGCGAGGAAGACTGGTTTCGTCATACCTTCGACGAACACCACGCTACCTCCGCTGCCAGAATCGCATTTATATCCCAATTTACGTAAGGATAAACGTTTCACTGCCAACCCTTCTCTCCCGTGTTCTTACATCTTACAGCGTGTGCGAAATTCAATTTATTTTTTTCAGCCCCACCGTCTTACGAGGAGACGGTGTGCACCGCTAGGAACCTTCGCGAGCACGGAGAATCGGAACACATTTACGGCCTGACTAATCGTTTCTCGCCGAAATATCCGGTGTATAATTTTGCGCAATAATGAGAGGAAGCGAGAGAAATTGATTATTGTTCGAAGCGTAATCGCTGAGAGGCACGTTTACATTTCTCTCTCTCTCTTCTCTTGTTTTGTTTTGTTTCATCATGTAAAAGTCGCTTTACGAACAAAATATTTAATGTCGAATATTCTTTTCCTCTTGATCAGCATGTTTTCAACAGTTACAAACTTTTAGCGTAGAATCAAGAGGATAAACAATCAATGTAGCGCTTTTTATCTTTTTACAACAAACATCATAGCAACAAACATCGGCGACAGTCACAACTTTTGCGCAAAGATGTTTGTATGTTTCCATAGATACAAAATACAAGGCAGATGCAAAGTACGAAAGGCAAGTTCGAAAAACAAATGCGTCTTTAATTACGTAATTGTGTTGACAGCAACAATTCGCATTATGTAAAAGTAGCATTCGTCTTTGATTAAATACATCCTTCAATCAATCAAATGTTCTCTTCTCTCTCAAGATGGCAGTGCAAAACGATCGCAAAATATGTACATTAAGGACACGCTGCACTTTTTTGGCTACGCGCGAGTCACGCAGAGATAATCGAATCCGATTATCGAATCGGGATCCAACCTGAGCGTTCAGAGCGTTCGTCTTCTGCATCGCGACAAAGATTCGTCTCGATTTTATCTTTTGTTTTCCAAACGCGCTTTATGGCGTGATGTTATCTCGAGATCGAGATACAGACTCGTTCGCGCACGAGAATTGAATTTCGGAAAGTGCAAACAACCGTCGATGATGGTTTATCGTCTGAAATCGCTAATCGAATACAATCGGCGATTAGATGTCCGATCCGTCCGTGCTTGCTTTCTCTCTGAAACACTCGAGAGAGAAGCTTGACGGATATATGACGGAAAAATCTGAGATCGAGAATTCAATTTATTCGGTCAGACGTTTCATCTTAAAATGAAATTTCTCTCGAGTAACAGGCAAGTCCGTCATAACTGGCGTCCGTCCGGCACAAAAGCGTCCAGGTGATCGATGTCCAGCGGTATCACTCGCGGACGGTCTCTCGCGGCCTTGAAAGCCCCTTTGAAATAAAATATTCGTGAACGTTGCGATCTAACTTTCCGCGGATGCTCAATCGGAAGGAAAGCCGGCAAGCAAGGCGAGCCGGTGACTCGCTCGAACTGCATATCGCGCAAACTCGTATCCCGATCGAAGAAATCGTCGCGCGTGCTCGCTATTACGATCTCTTTGCATTTACGATGTGATGCGCGTGTCCATTATATCGCACATAACGACTCTTTACATTTTTCATATCCTAGCCGATGTTTTTCCTCCTTCTGGGCAAATTGATTGCACTGGTGATCGTGGGACGTTACTGCATCGTGCATTACCGGTGATAATACTCGGATGAACGGTCGCGTAACAATGACAATTTTCTACGTTGGACGATATTAGCGGAGACCGCTTCTAAAGAGATACGTACGTATCTCATTGAAGTGACAGCGACAGTGACAACACGGATCTACAAAGAGTTTGCGCCAGCTCGCTCCTCGACACTCTCAACATTTACGGATTATCCGCTGCAAAGTGAAATTTCGATCCTTTGGCCTTCCTCGTGACAAGGTAACGCGTAAGATCGTAAGATCGCAACAACTTGCGAGCAACTTTCTAGATGTTAAACTTTAGAAAGTTTATTTTCTTCGTCGACCAGGATCCAAGTCTCGTAGTTAATTAATTTGCAACTTGCTTGCAACTTGCTTCTCTTAAATCGAATTAAATGCTCCGATTAAACGCAAGGGAACTTTGTTCCCTTAATGCTTTGCCCCTTGCAAAGTTCCCTCTGCAGACACGATTCGCCATCGCGATTCTCAGAATCACATTAAAAGAAATAAAGGAATAAAGGTATCGAGGAATAAAATGCTACCATCGATCCGATCCGAATCGGGTAAGATTGCTGCGTTCGAAAATACCGTTCGAAATCTTTACTAATTTTACTTGGCAATCGAGCAGGACGAACGTTCTCTTGGCATCATCAAAGCTGCGACATAGAACAAACTTTAACTTCAACTCTGGCGCGAGGTCGCGAGACGGACTATACGGGCTGTGCGCTCCGACCTCGTTGACGATCGATGATTCAAAGCGTATCGATAAGCAGAAACGCAAAGCCATGCGTTTGAACGTGATGGCGAAATGACGTCATATTCTTCGGCTGTGAGGTGTCCTCGTGATAAGGTAAAAGCGTCGGCGTCACACGTCGGCGATCCATAATCAGTCATCCAGCCATCCAGCCAGCAGTTTGTAACCGGGTTTCCTCGAGAGGATACGCGATCGCGACCGACCTTGCGCGAGGAATCGTCCTTCGACGTCGAATCAAATCATCGACGAGTTGGCCAGGCTGCTGCTTAGCCAACCGGTAGATTCAATTCCCGCCGCGACGTGACTTTACCATTAGGGGTTGAAAGGGGTGCCGTAATACAGGGGTTCCGTTACCGTTTTAGCCATTTTAGCCATCGCATTATTAGAGATCGAGATCGAGAAGGGAAAGGAGAATTTTATTTTTCCCTGGTTGGTGGATCGTGGATTCGACAACATCCGACGCCCGATATCCTCGTCACAAACAGTTATCAAGTTTTTTGAGACAATTCTCGTTCCCCCGTACTCGCGAAAAATTTCAAGGGCGTATGTCCCGACTCGATCGTTTTAGCGGTGATAAAATTTTACGCGAATAACAAATAACGTGACAATAAATGACGCGGATCGACGCGTTAGGTAGTCGAGTAGTTTCCGTCGAGTTCCTGTCTCGTGCGCCATCCTTGTTAGGGGCTGCGTGCCGACACGTGCGCGGTGTAGCGAGGCGCGCGTGATGTACCTCCTGTCGGACGTTGCTCGTCCGTCGTGTCGCAGGACGATTTCCCTCTGGCCGTCGGGGAAAGTCGGACGAGCTGATCTTCCGGTGACGCGCGCGTCGCTTTGATCACCCTCAGCGAGCACCCTCGCTGTGGCCAGCCTACTCCAGCTATCACTCGGTGCAAGGACTCACCGGAGGGAGGTGACGCACACGTGCGCACACGTGAACGCGAAGGAAGAAGGGAGCAAGAATCGCGCGCGGAGCTGCGGAACGGCACATGTCGTTTTACACGCGTGACAAACGCGTTATCGTTATCGCGCCGTTATCGCTCGGCGAGCGGGAGCGTCGCGACAGGAAGTCCGGTCACCTCGGCTGGCCCGCTCATACGCGCCGGCCAACTCGCACGGAGCTGGACAAGCTGGCGTGGAATTGACGTAGCTGGCGCGAGGACGGACGGAATCGATGCCGCGACGCGAGTCGGAACCGCGAGCGGCGCCGCGAATTGGGACCGCGAGTGCCATACGAGAGACAACACGCATCCGGAGTCCTCCTGCGACGTGCCGCCGTGTCTGAGCGATCGCGACGGCGGCGGGTCACCGCCGACGACCAGGAGTTTTCCAGGAGCCCAGGAGCGCGCGAGCCGGGACCATCAGCTGGCCTTCTTCTCGCAACAGGTACGAATCGAACATTCCCGAGATGAACTTTTATCTCTATGGATTTGTCTTTCGGATCAGGGAGTCTCGCGGTTCAGAGGGATAGATTAAAGGGTTCGTGGTATCTCTCTCTCTCTCTCTCTCTCTCTCTCTCTCTCTCTCTCTCTCTCTCTCTCTCTCTCTCTCTCTCGTCCATCGACGAGAAAGCAGTTGGAAGAAGGTCGTTAGGAAGAAAGAGAGAGAGAGAGAGAGAGAGAGAGAGAGAGAGAGAGAGAGAGAGGGAAGAAGAGAAACGTGATGCGATGCGATGCATGTGCATGCGCGCAGCATGAAGATATAGTTTCGATAACCAGATAAGATAAGGTATTCGCGCTCTATCGGTCATCCTAATCTTTGATATTCACGTGCCTTCATATACGATTACAAGATTGCACCGAAACGGCATGACGAAACGTTTTTCCTCGTGCCTCACGCGATACGTGCGTCAAGCGAGTCGCTCGCGAACAAAGAAATACGCCGATAGAAACGGTCGCGTCTCGCCTCTCCTGTTGGCTCTTTGCATTGAAAGAAATAATTATTACCGATAACAATTGAACCCACAATATATTCGACGGACTTTCCACGTGCGAGCGCGTACATCGCGATTCATGCCAAGAGCAAAGCTTTACTTACCAAATTGTCCGTCCGCATTGCTCGCCAGCCAATGTCTCGGTATTATTTGCTAATTACCGATCGATTCCTCATTGGACATTCGTATTCGTTGTCTCGATGTTCTCACAATGACGATGACCGCGGCTTCATTTCCGCTTTGCATGCAGACTCGTGCGATCGGATATCTCCTTTCCGCTCTATCCAATTTGTCATCGAGGAAGGAGCGCATCCCTCTCGCACTCGTGCGAAATGTCAGGGTAGCTTTGGATTCGTCATCTTTGTCTGTCGATTGTCTACTTTCCGGCCTGATCGAGCGACGAATCAGCCCACTTTTCGCATCATTCTCGTCTTATTATCCGTGCTTTTGAAGTGCTCCGGCACGAGAAACAATGACGAACAGCTCTCTCAATGACGAGGACAGCTCGTCGGTTAACGCGCCGTTAGCGAGAATCGGAAATCTCTTTGAGAGCTATTCGAGCTATTTTGCTATCGCACGTCTCTACACGTGAATTCGTGTCGGTTGTGCGCGAGTCAGTTTGGATATTTGTTCCGCGTTTGGATATCTTGGAGCGATGAGTTAAAAAGCGCGTTATTTCACGATGAACGAAAGCCGTACATACACGTACGTTATTGTGCGCTACATGGCTGCTCATCAAGCATCGATGTAATCACGCAGATATAAATCATGCCTCGTAGCTGAAAAGTCCCCTTTATCACGTGCACGCGATAAAGGGGAGGAAAGATGGATGGTCACGCGACGTTAGGAACATTATATATATATATATATATATATATATATATATGTATGTATATAAATCCGAGAATGATTATTAAATATCAATTTTAATGGCCCTGATTCCAGGGCGTCTGCCACACCTTTTCGGTGCATTAATTACTCCCGATAAGAGCGAGGAAATGATGAATACGCATTTCTATACCGTAATGTCATTCGAGTCTTCGACGAATCCGGCTCGAGCCGTATTTCTTCACTTATCCATCTCCATTCACGAAGGCGGGAGAAGAAAGTGACGTCGCGATCGTTAATATGCTCGTAACGGTGACAAAATTGATGTGGACGGAATATTTCAACAAACAACCATTTGACAAATATCTTATGAATAAAAGATGCTTATCGTGATGTCGAGTCGGGAGAAAGGTCGAAACGAACTTGACATCGACATCGACAAGTGCGATCGACGTATGAAGATGATTGTTAATCACGAATCTTTACGCCTAAGCGTAAATAATCTGCTTCTGTGACCCAATTTTGTGACCATTGTTTTGATCCCATCTGTTTGTGCTCATCTCCAAGTATCTAGCGATTCTTTCAGAAAAAATTCTTTTCGGCGAGAGCCAGACTGCTAAACGAAATTCTGCAAAACGAAATAAAATACGGATCGATCGGACAAAATTGTAATTTTCCTTTGACTAAAATATACATCGAGTAGGGTCAACGGTATTAAAAACATTCCGACTGTCGAAGAGCCGTCGAATAACGAGTACTATAGGCGACAACTTTTACGTAGCTTGTATCGTAACAGTCGATCAATTCGTGCATTAAAAATTGACATCTTTTGAACTGTCAGGAACGATTTCTTTACCTTGCGAAGAGCAGCAAAAATACGCCGTTGCTTGATATCGATTTGTTGGCTTTGTCGTTATGGCTTATCGTTATGGTGAAATATTTTTCTTGTTTTTCCGCGGGGCATCTCGTGTTACTTCCTTCTAACACGCGAGTGCTCTTAACGCGACGTCCTTGGAAGATAGCGTTGTCGATCAATCGAATTTTAAGCGATCTAAGCGATCTGTGTTTCGCGCGATTGTCATCACATCTTTCGTCATCGCGGGACGCGTGATCGGATGGGATCGATGGCAATTTCTACGTCCCAATTAGTTTGTATCTTTTATCATAAAATTTCTGTCAGAGCCCAGAACGTAACATAAAGTAGATTTATATTTATTACGGACGAACGGATGCTTTCTCGTGATTACGATCGACGTCCTCTCGATATAGAAAATGATCGGAGTCTTCATATCGCAATTTCCACACGCACTTTCATTCAACTTATCGTAAGTGAGTGGATGTTGAATTATTAATCTCCTCGAGAAGTCTCTCACGTAAATGTAAAAGCAAAGAGAGAGAGAGAGAGAGGGGGGGGGAGGAGAGGGGAGTATCAGCAATATTAGGGACGTTATGGACGTTTTGTTTTCAGCGATATCCCAAAGGCATTTTGATAAATCATCCCGCTGCACGAACGAAACAAGAGCGCGCGAATCCACGTGTACACCCACCCAAAAGTGATTTATGTAAGCAGCACGAGACGTGCATCAATGAATTTTCTATTAATGAATTTTCTATTAAGCAGGCGTGTTAAGTAAAGAGTCATCAACTCGTCGTCTTTAATATCCTTGAATATGTAAAGGGGACATGTATCTTTCCAACTGAATTTTTCATGCAAGACAGTGGTGGAAACGTGGCGGAGAACCAAAAGGGGAACTAAAAGGAAAAGTTTTAACAATTCGCAGATTGAATCCGCGAAATGGGAATAGTAAACGATTGTTTTCTCCTATAGAGTTGCCACGATACATCATGATACATAATCTCAATGATGGATAAACTTTCTGGAGTTTGCTTGTTTTCGGATAAGATAATCAGAAAGTTCAATCGGATCGGAATCCAGCGACAGCTGGATGACCGTTTCTTCGTTTTCTCATCGAAAACACAGATCGTCATCCGCGATAATCGCAATGTTCGATTAAAGTTCGTTTCACTTACCGTACTACATCTCGTACTACGCTTCGTTCAATTATCGTCTCTTATTTCGAACGCGATGCGATCGCGTTTCGGTCGCAAGCATCGTCAAAAGCTTGTCGTCTGCTGACTTTGGAGTATGCAGCGCCTCTGGCGGCACGATTCGCATAAAAGAGAATCGCGCGGGAAAGCGCGGAGCGCAACCGGCTAGCTCGTCGAATCGATCGTCGAGCGAGAAACTCGACGACGAGTCATCGAGAGTCACCGAGATCGCGATTATGTCGTAATCAGTTGCGCCCGACGTAACCATTCGCGTAAACAAGAGTATCGGTTTTGCGATAGTTTTACTCATAAAACGACGTTACAGTCTCTCGTTACGCGCATCGATCGGACATACGTATCGAGTCGGAGATATGAGTCTACGCTCGGATATGCGAGCGATTGCGAAACCGTTCGCATCTTATTAACAATAATTAGCGGTAAAACGTCGTTTTCAATGACAGCGCGGAAAGGCAGAAAAAAGAGGGGACGGCGCGAAGAGAGAACGTATCGTACGTATCGATACGCGATACGTCGTCGTGGCGCGATCGAGCGATGAATCGCATATCCACGTGACACGACTACACGTAATCCTCAATTAGAACTAGACCTACTAACCGAGACGAGCATCGATCTACGATATCGCACGCACGTATTTATAGCAAAGACCGATATATTAGGCGAGTAATTTAACGCTCGCGCGAGCGTGTAGCGCGCAAAAGTACGAAAGTTGTACGCGAGTTGCAAAAGCGATTGGAGAAGAAAAACTCGGACATAGTCGGAATCGTTGGAAAGTAGGATCTAACTAAATCCAAGTGAAGCAGAGCGAATAAACGAATAATCGCCGAATCGCCGAATCGCCGAATCGCCGAATCGCCGAGTATTAAGAGAATCTGCTGCTGATCCTGATATCAACTGGTATCTCGTTGCACGTATCGTGAATATAAAATGCTCACGAGGAAAAATGCTTGCTTCGACAGAACGGAGGAACGATAAAGTCGACGTCGAGGTAGTCGACGAGGGCCCGCCGAGAGCGCAAGTTGGAGAATCGTAGCACAATCTTGGTGACCTGGGCATGGTCTTAGGTGCGACGGCGGGGCGATGACGCTCAACCACCGTCGTCCGTCGCCATCAGCAGGGGTCCCTAAGGACTCAGCCAGCTTCCCGCTCCCGGCACCGACCTTGATCCCGATCCGACCTTTCGACGACGGTCGTCACTCCTCGAGGAGCAACGTTGCGATAACGTGCGCGACTGTCACAGCCTGGAGAAGGCATGAGAGATCGGTCTCATCACTACCGAGATCATCACGGGCACGCCATGCCTCTCGAGGAGGTTCAAGGGCTGCTGCTTCCACCCTCCAGAACAGGTGAGTCGCGCGTTCCTCCTCGCGAGCTTCGGCGAGTGTTTTTATCGCTTTAGGCGATACGTCGCTAGGCGCTAGGGCATCCGCTTTCGGATTACAGACTTCAGACTTCAGACTTCAGACTCGTCGATTACGAGACGCAAAAATCATCCTCGTCATCCGCGAAGATTCGCAGATTCGTAGAGATTATTCCGCGTAATGCGCGAGCAAACGCTGCATACGCGCCTCGAGATGCCTATTCGTCCGTATTATCGAATTTTCATGAAAATTCTGAATTCCTCTGACCTAGGATGTCTATAGGTATAAAATTTCTATGAAAGTTTCAGTTTTACGAGCATTGGCCCATAAAATTTCAACGTTTTTCCTTTATTATCGCACGGTCAAGACCACGCGGTTTACGATCAGTTTTTTTACTACAGTTTACGTGCCGCGTTACTGCGTTTGTCGTTACTGCGCCGTTACTGTTTAAAAATTTTGATTTATATCGAACGATCATTGAACGATGCATTCCGCGTGCACCGGGGTGCACCGAGGAACGCACCGCGAAATCTCTAGCGGGAACGAAAATGCAAATCGCAAATCATGCAGATAAGCTTCTCGCGAGCGATGAAAGCATCTGCCATCCGCAGACGCGTCGCGAATCGCTGGGACGAATCGCTGAATCGATAAATGACCGAAAATCTTGATCGAATCATCGCGCCAACGATCGCGGACACTCGAGAAAGAGTATCTCGTTCGATACTCTAAACGATTTCGTCTCAGCTTATTCGAGGCTGAGACAAGGAGGTGAACGAAGGGGGTTTAATTAGCAGGATTATTATTTAGCTCCCCTTGCTATGCTCGCGGTTCTCTTCGACGAGTCGCGTCGCGTCAGTTTCCAATGACGACGATCTCACGTGCGACAGGCTCGTATAAAATATAACGCCGACATTGCGCGAATAGGAGAATATCCTCGGTTCGATCCGATCTCTAAAGAAACGTAGTTTCCAATTTTTTATCCGTTATATTTTTTATTATTTATTATTTATCAAGTGATTTGATAACCGTTTATATTCGTTTTCTCTTTCTTTCTCTTCCCCTCTGTTTAACGACAGGTAACCGGGGACCTCTGAACGTGACGATTGTACAGGTTGGCAGAGGAAATGGAGGCAGTGGAGATGGCGGAAGTGATTTGCTGAGATTGGAGCCGCCGTTGGATTTAAGACCGACCCCGTCGCCCCTGTCCGACACCAGTGCTACCTTACAGTCTGACAACAATGACACCTTGGCCGGAGGTGAGAAAGGTTCCGTTCCGTTGCCGTAGAGTCGTTTCAAAGATCGTCGCCGATATCTGCCCCGATCGTTTTCGCTTTCTGTGACCTTGCGAGAGCTTGCAGAAAAATCAGAAACGTGAACGTCTCTCGTCCTCGTAGGATTTCGGGACACGCAAGAACTTGACACCGCAAGACGGTGCAAGCATTAATCGCAGTGGTCTCCCCTTAGTTAGTACACGTTCCGCAAATATTGATCATCGGGTTTCGTTCGTTCCCGCTGCCCGCGGTATGGCACAATTACGTCATATCCTGCATCCTATCGGAAGCATTTTAGCGGCGGGCTTTCGATTACATAGCGAGTTTGCCGAGGACTGATAAAAAAAAAGAAAAGAAAAGCAAAAGAGGCAAAATAGAGTACCGAAAATAGAGACGCTAAAGGGAGAGTCTTGACGAACTTGACTGATATGAACATTCAGCCGCTTTAAAATGAAGAAAAGAATTAAGAAAAGTTAATAAAAAAAAAAAACAAAAMAAAAMAAAAMAAAACAAAACAAAAMAAAACAAAAAAACAAAAAAAGAAAGAACGCCCTGAAACGTGAAACTACGAGCCGTTTCAATATTCTATTCGAATCTAATTCGAGTCACGCGATGCGAGTCATATGACGATACCTCGATACCTCGAATCGGACGAGAAAATTGTAATCGTATACGCGATCTTTAGGTGTGGATCCGAGATTATTATTGGGAACCGGTGGCGATCGCAACACCTGGGAAGGTCGCTATCACGTGAAGGAACATCGACGCGCTGGAAAAGCTACCTTTCAGGGCCAAGTTTACAACTTCCTCGAGCGTCCAACCGGCTGGAAGTGCTTCCTGTACCACTTCTCTGTGTAAGTGCCGCATAACGTCGTTTCATACGTTTCGTACGCTCGCATGATTCTCGCATCGCTTACATCGCTCGAGAGTCGACTCTCGACTAGTAGTTCCGTTAATTCCGTTTAATTCCGTTTGCGAGGAGAGATACGTCTCAGTTTTCAGCGATAAAGGGATTCGTCTGGCGAATGAAACCGTGCGATTAAATATCGCATACTCGTCCCATCCGTATTCCATCCGGCCGTCTTATCGGTCGGTCGCCACGCTCGATACGTCAAAGGCAGGTGAACGCACCTATTTGTTGGCACTGCAGCATCAATCTTTGTTGTCACTGCCAATAAATATTACTACGATAAATATTAATGCAGCACCAATAGCAGCATGATCGATGGCGTTTCCAATATCGATGTCTCTCGGATGCATCAATATGCATAAGCTTATCTGAGACAAAGGGCACTCGACGCTCGAACACTTGCCTGCTCTTTGCCACGATCAAATCGATTAAAAGTTTCTCGAAGCTTGATCAAGGCCCAATCGAGACGAATGAGAGATCATGGCGCGCTCGTCGTAACGCGGCCAGATGCTTTCCACAAAATGCTCGTTATTCGATCGAATTTTTCTTGTACAATCTAAATTCGCCGTGCGTGCGTGCGCGCGCGCGCGCGCGCGTGTAAAGCCGTGACGAAATCACGCTTCGCGCACTTTGAAGCGCCATCCTTTCGTTTCGCGTTCGTTTGCGCTGCAAAACGCGCAGGAAAACGCAATTCTTTATCGAAAATTTATACGACGGATGAAATATCTATCTGTGCGCGAAACACGTTACATTTCACGAGAACTACCTGTTCGCTGCGGTACAAGTGGATAAATAATAAAACTTGCAAAGCTTGCCAACACCATACGATTGCCGCGGAGTTGATCGAGCCGCGGAAGAAAGCATGAAATTAGACATTTTACATGCCTATGCGCTCTATTATACGATTATACGATAATAGCGTTGCGTTTGTGACTGCGTTTGCAGTCCGACCGGAACCGACCGGATCGATTTCGTAACGTTAATTGATGATCGTTACGTTAATGCGTTATCGTTTGCGAGCATCGCCGAGAAAACGTCCATGAGATTACGCGCCTCGCGTAAGACGCGACAACGTACATGGCAGAAGTAGAGAAATATTATCTGAGAAATATTATTTTTATAAGAGAGACTCTTGTTATGTGAGACTCACGGGACGTTTTTCCTAATCGCGCGTGTTTATGCAAACGTGTTTAGTCTCGTGGCTTATCTTAAGCTTAGCCTTAAGAAGCACAGATGGCGGACTCTATACCAGTTGGCCAGTGCTGGCGTTCACTGATCGATATTCTCGTTTCATCATTTTTCCGTACGGAAATCTACCATGTTGGGGAATGCGTAGAGTTTTATTACGAATCGTCGATTTATGGTCGCTCTTTCGATCATAAATTTTCTCTCCTCGCGATAATCATGGGACGAGAGACACGGAAACACGTCTTATCGACACGCAATCCGTACCATCACGAAGCCTCGTAGCGTGCGTTTTTTTTCCACATCACGAATCAAAGCTCCGATAATGCGAGATCGTTTCTTTTTCGAAAAGCACGCGACCATGTTCGACGATATCGATGCGGTGATACGCGCTGACGTGACGGTAATGTCGTACGTCGACAATGTCCGCGTTATCGCAGTGATACGCGGCGGGAGAATTCCCCGTTGCTTCTTCCCCGTGGATTCACAGCGTGGACATACGTAGGGGATGATTGGGGAGTTTTGAGAACCTTTCACGGAGGATCACGTTAGCGTCGAACAAAGGGAAAAGATATACGAGGGTATCACCGTGGGTGCCCAGGTGATATTGCATCGTCAACCCCCGGCATTAACATAACGTCTGCGCGGGATGTTGCGCGCTGGGCCACGAGGATGAATTCGGTATTACGCAGCGAAATCTATGCCTCGCGTCGAGTCAGGAAATTGGCTCATATCTGAAGAAAACGCGCGCGCGCCGCTTTATACAAGTCTTTCGTCTTTCTCTTCGAAGCATCATCGCGCACTCGCGGAGAAAGATGAATATTTTTTCTCACGCTACGACGCGGATAACTACGCTGCGACAATCGAGCCGATTATCGAGCGCGATGACAGAAATTCTCTGTGCGGCACAGAATTTATGTATCCTTCTCTGTATTCTGACGAAACGCACTTTAAGCGAGATAAAGTTCCGCGCTCTTGTACTTTAGGAAACTCCCTGGCAACTCCATTATTGACGTAACAAAATCCACGTTATCCAGCAGCTACACCGCATGCCGTAAATCGAGCGCGGCGAAGAGCAAGACAACCTCGAAGAGGTTTTATTATCGGGTGGATTCTTTTGGGCGAACGTTTAGGATACCATTTGCTCGGCTTACGGACACGCTCCACAATCTTGACGTGGAGTTCCGAGACAAGAATAATGCATCCAGGTGCTTGGACACGATGCTTCTCGACTTTCTCGCGCTCGCACTCGTTTTCGATGAAACGAGGTGAGGCTAGATCGAAATGTGTTTCAGCAGCACGGAAGCACGGAACGCACGCAGTAATCTCAATAATTCATCCTGACCGTTCCAGGAATTAACTTCCTTTCTTTCGTTTCTTCGTTTGCGTCCGTGTCCGTATAATATTTACGTCTCCGAAACGAGAACGAGGGGATCCCTTCTTGCCTTTGTCCTTCCCTCTCGTGGCAAGAGATTCGCAGGATCGCGATTACACTCGGACCTCGTGCTCGAGACACGAAGGAAGTTGAATTTATCGTTATTGTCCGAGAGAAAAAGCTTGGGCTAATTTATGATCAACGACAGCAGTATCGACGTTAAGGACGAGAAGGAAACGAGATCGCTGACGGGCCGACATGCGACGAGAGACATGCGACGCGAAAGGGCTAATGTCCAACGAGCGATATCGATTTTCTTGCTTCGCATCGCAAGTAGAAGGCGGACACAAAATTCTATAACGTTGCAAATATCAACGAATTGGAATGGAGTCAAATACTTGCAAATACTTTACCTCGTATTTATCCCGTTCCCCGCATTCGCGTTCGCATTCGCGTCCCGCCTCCATCTCTTTTCTTTCCGCGAGAATCCCCGCGCAGGAGAAGCGTAGTGATCGTAGAGTTATGTCGCGAATATGTCAAAAATACGCGTCAATCCGCATACAACGCGTTGCAACGAGCGAAAGCTCGAGCGAAGCAAAGTGGCGAGAAGCCACTCTTCTCCGGAAACGCTAAGGACGAGCGACGAGCTAATAAATGAACCTGGCCGTTCCGCGATCGTTCGCGGTATACGAACGCGAATTCTACCTTTCGTGCACGAAAGCCACGAAATCCGCATTGCGGCTGGCCGTGATGTGGCCATTACACGTGGACAATGCAAATTCGACAAATGTCATAATCATGCTACACCCGCGCGGTCCGATCGTTCCGCGTTCCATCGGTCTTTAATCCCGATGATGCGAAAAATGCCGGCTTATCTCAATGTATATAGGTATATCCATTATCGAGAAAGAGAAGCGTATCGGAGAGACGGAGGAGGAGGAAGGAGGAAGAGAGAAGGAGGAGAGAAGCGAGCGTAGCGAGAAAACTATCGTGACACCGCCGTGACACGTCAAGGCTTGCTGACCCGCAAACAGCGGGACACTCCATTCCACAAAAGCCGTCCGTCAAGCATCAATAATGTAGAAGGGTCGTAGCGTGGCCTTGTCGCGAGATATCGACCCGTTTGCGAATATCGATTACAAACTTCCATCCACACGACTCGGCCCAAGATGCTGCCAAGTATGTACATTACGTTACAAAGTACGTTCCATCGTCGTCCAGAGGCGCGCGATATGACGATACGCGATAGCTCATACATTTAGCTCACACGGCATACCCATGTACGGTGTACCGTTCGCTTTTCGGCTTCGAGTTCCATTCATGCCGGAATCATCGAGCCGTAAGCAAAGTGGCATCGGTCGCTCCGATCCTCCGCCCTGGAGGATCGGTCGATCATTGGCGACGTCGGTCGACGTCCCTTTCTTTCTCCGCTTCTTCCCATTCACTTTGGATTTCTCTCCGCTTCTCCCTTCTTCCCCCCCMCCCCCCCCCCTTTCACCGCTCTCTCCACTCCCATTCGGTCTCCCAGTCGCTCCGTTCTATAGCGAGTGTTTATCGATCGCGCCGGCATCTATAAATAGACGCGCGCGACGTCGACGGTATTTAGCATTTCACGAGCGACTACTCGTCGGCATCGGCCGTGTGCAGCTTGCTCGTGACAAGTGGATGAGGCGACGTCGACCCGCCTGGCGAGGAAAAGATGACATGGTTGCATCGGAGGGGCGGGGGRGGGGGRGGGKATCGTCTCGGCACTGATGTCTCCTTTCCACGGAGACATTTGTCGCATCTTTCTCGCTACGCTTTCGCTCGCTGCTTGATCTTTGTGACGCTGGTTTATCTCTCTCTCCGTGAGAGAGATTCAAGGGGGATTTACAAGGGTCACTGCAGATGTCACGCGGAAGTGTACACATCGCGAAAGTGTGCGGAATTGCGCGCGGGTAAAATGAGAGACAAGCGGGACAAGCTTGTCGCTATTAATTGTCAGTATCTGGTTTCGGAAGCATCGATCCATGATATATTCGTCGGCCTTTCGAGAGCAAAATAAATACATGTATACACGAATGTGTGTGTGTGTGTATATATATATATATATATATATATATATATATGTATGTACACATGTATATGTACACATATGTACAATGTCGCAACGTCGAAAGGTTTTTCCAAAACGCGGGTTTTCCAGCACGACCACTTCCCACATCGAATCCGATACGCCAATAATCACCAATCAAGTCCGGTTTACGTACGTTCGTACATAAACACTTCTGTCTGCCCTATCTGATCGTGACTCGAATGTCCACATCGAAATTGGACTCCGGAGCATCTCCTCTGTGTAGGTCTCCTTGTGTTAGTCCTCGCTCACTAGGCCGGTACTAGCAAACTTTCAGTGCTTTCGCTCATATAGTCCGACCTTCTTCAGATTCGTGTACCTCGTACATAACGCATAATCGGCGCTAGCAAATTCTCTTTCCACTGCCATATTTTCTGTCATATCACTTTCTACATTTACATATTTGTCCGCGCATATTCAACCATCGGGATGTAATCGGGATCGTCGCAATGAATCGTCACTCTCAAGCGGATCTGACTCCCGCGAACTTTCAAAGTTCGGTATTCATCGAGAAACTATCGAGACTAGGAGACGCGCGAGCCCAGCGTAATCCTCTTTTCCTATTGATTGGCACACAGCCCGTTGCTGTGGTTACCAAAAGGTTGCTACAATCCTTTCATCAGCAAGCATTTATTGAACGAACGTTATCCGCGTCTGAGCTCGTAAGCTCGTGCCGTTATTAAAGAAGGATGCTCGTCACGATGAATTGCAACGACAAGCGAAAACGAATCGCTCCTATTCCTCCGTATTCTCCACGCGGATTCGTTACGCGACCACAATGTATAGCGGAGAAAAAAAAGATTTTGCGGAAAAATTGCGGAATGCAAGATATATGCGGCATATTCGTTTCGCGTATTCGTTACTCGATACCGGTACCGGTACCCGGTACGAAGCGCAGACTCCATCTCTGAAACTCTGATGAGCGAGAAAATTTATTCTCTTGGGAATTTATAAACTTGGTCCCTTGGTCGAAACATGACGAGACGACGACATGTCGTCGCGAATATATTTGACGCGCTGGATGTTATGTAAATGAAAATCCGGTATTCTCTCTTAGAGCTCAGAGCCGTTGGCCATCGGCAACGAGTTTACTTGCCAAGTAAATCATCTTACCGCGCTGAAACGCTGCGCGATAACGCGTCCGTATCGCTTTTGCTGAAACGTGCGATAACAGGGGAGGAGGACGCTCGTTCCAATCAACCGTGTAATATCGATCGACGAATCAATGCCATCAATGCCACGCATGGCTACGCAGCTACGCGCAATCAATTCCCAGGATAATGTTCTCCGATTACACCGTGAAATCAGGAACAAGCGACCGATCGAATAACAATGAACACTAATGCAAATGGAGACAAGACTTTGTTGTCGTTGGTCGAATCGGTCGAGTTTCGTGCGATCGAAACGTTTGTGCAGTTAGCTGCACAAGTTTGCGCGCGGGCATATCCCGCGTCGAAGCAGAGTACACAATGCGCGATATCATGATCAAGTTATCATGAGGGTGAAGTGGGACATCGAAATCGATCGAGCGATAGTTTCGCATATAGCTTTATGGGGTATAAGAAATTTCGAAGTGCATTACAAAGCGCAGTTACGCGAATCGAGCTTCTTCCGATCGTTTCTTCCAGCATCGAGATTACATTTGTCAATTATCGTCACGACATCGTCGTCGGCGGATCGACTTTCAGACCATACGATATTTCCTAAGTCGTACGTAACGTCAATAAAGAGCCTGATAAAGATCCTGATCCCAGGATCTAGAGAAAGAGAAACGATTCAAGAGCGATTCTCGAGTCGAGCTTTTTTCGCGTATCTTCGCGAGTAAGAGAGAATGCCTGAATAGGAATTCGTTCGCGGCCTCAATTATTCACGGTTCAACGCGACACATCTGCTTCAAAGCAGATCTAAAGTTATTTCAGGCATCTCCCCCTCATTACGTAAAGTTGTTCTTTGAGCGGGCGGCAATTTTGTCGCTTCTGTCTTGTCTCGTCGATGCGAAACACGTCTCCGTTGTGCGCGTCGACCGTTACGGTCCGAGCGATCGACTTGTTCAGCTCTTGCCTAACGCTACTCGAGATTACGGTGTCTCATCTTTTCTCGCCTTACCTAATAAAGCTATCTCTTTTCTCTTCTCCGAGAAATTCATTCCGATATTCGACTGGACGATCGGACGGCGGAGGCTGGACGGCGAAAGGCAGACTACTCGCGGGCGCAAGTTTGAAGCAGAAGAGTAAAAGCGGGCGCAGATACGTCTCGCGTTAGAGATTGAAAGAAATCCGGTCGCACATCCACGCGCAACGAAAGACTATCAATTACGTCGAGGGAGGGATTATCTCGATGAGCAGCGAGATGAAAGAAAAGTAGCGGACCGGCTATAGCGGTCCCTCGTCTCGGCCCGGTCCCGGTCACGAGCACAGGTGTGCAGGGTGCACCTGCCTGCCTGTTAGCTGATTAAACGGAGACGGCACGATCGCGATCACGCGGCTGCGGAAGCAAGAGGGAAGCACCCCATCTCACGGGGAGCCCGTAATCCGTGCGCGCCAAGCGCGTGCAAAGCGCCAGGCAACCCCTGCTCGGGGTTGCGGTGGGTGGCTGAACTACCGAGGTGGTGTCCGAGGAGCCACAGTTGGTTGCGGGCTGCCGCCCTGAAAGTAGCCGCGCGTGTTTTCGCGAGCCCTTCGACACGCGATCTCGTGCGATCGCGTGATTACATCGAACGGATCGTGTCCATGCGCGCGAGATCGGCCGAGCGATCACCTCGATCGGATCGAATGATGGTTTCGCCGATCCGCGTCAGTGAATGCCGATGATTTTTCTCTTTTCTTCCTTTAATTACCAATTAATCTTTAACATACCATTCGGACACACGGTGTCGGTGTGTTTGTCGTGCGCGACTCGCGACTCGTGACGCACGACTCGCGCCGAATCGCGCCTAAGGGAAATCGCGCCAGCGAAAAGAATATAAGCATAGAATGTGATAATTGCCGATTGATGTCATTCTCCCTGAGAACGCGGGGCACGGTGATTCGAGTCGTGCGCGTTCGCTCCGTTTAAATGTCACGGTCGATGATCCATCATCCGCGAATCGGATTTCTACAGATCGAACGATTTCTGCGAATGCGAATTAATCAGCCAGAACAGGTCTGGAAAGGCCATTTCTTCAGATCTCGTGACTGTTTGTCACGTTGCACGTCGGATAATCGCCGCGCATTTCAACTTGCAAAACGTTCGGTCTTCAACTAAAGACTGGTGCTTCGACGAGGAACCACGAGCGAGGAGGGGAACAGCAAGTCAGCTCGCTTTACACGCCGAGTCTGCGATTCTTTCGAGACTTTCGAAGAAAGATGATGTCAGCCTTCTTTTAATTATCGGGATCATCGACGCGAATAGGAGAACGTAAACCGAAACCGAAAATCGTGTTGATCACGATCACGATGTGAGAAGAAGCAACTTGCGGGGGCGAAGAAGAGGAAATTGGAAGAAGGTGATCGATGCGTCGAGCGACGTCGTGCGAAAGGTCAAAAGGACACTCCGACTATTATCGCTGTTGGGGATAATGCGTTTCGGTCTATGCGATTCGATTCGCGTTCGATTCAGATTCGATCCAGATTCGATCCAGACGAGGATGATCCGAGATCGAATGATCGCGACAAGTAGCTGGACAAACGTATGAAAAAAAATCGACCGACCGAGCGTCAAGCGTCAACGATACGACGTGGCAGTTGGAATAACGCGGCAATCCAATCGTTGCTTTCCTACGGAGGCTCTTGACACGCTGTTGAAACAGAGGCTGCCAACATTGTTCCGCGATGACACGATGGGAGTCGAGTGTATCCCAATGCGGCTAAAGTGGCTTTGGTGGTGTCAAAAGGGATTTAAGCGTCTACGACGTACGTACCTCCGTGTACCTCCGTGTTGACGAACACGCGCGTATTGGCGCGTATCTTCTGTGATTTCACGTTAATCTTAAGAGCAATAACGAAGCAATCATAAAGTGCATTAAGGAAACGGTCGTTGTTTCGCGATAATCACAAATGACAAATCATTTCGTATCGTTTCACAAAGAGGAATCGACGAAACAAAGTTCCTTTGCGAATTGCTACTTGTTGCTACTTGTAAGAAATGTTTACGAGGTTTACGAACAACGACTCCAATTTGACTCGCGTTGACTCGCGTCGCCCGTTCTTAGAGAGAGAGTGAGAGAGAGAGAGAGAGAGAGAGAGAGAGAGAGAGAGAGAGAGAGAGAAGATTCAAAAGTGACCCGAATGAATAATAGCATCAGAAGCAAAGGAAGCAAACGTATGGACTTTACGGCGATGCCAGTCATCGATGTCAACGATCGCAAATTTCATTAATTTGCGCACGCTGATTATTCCGCAAATGGCAGATCGAGACAATGTTCTCATAGAGACGTTTGCTTTCGTCGCGGGAAGGCGCTGTTGCCTTCGGAACGTTCTAAAAGGGGAAAATTGAACTGCGTCTTGGCAAAGAAGCAGGAGGAATCAAGAGAGAAGAAAAGACCTCACGAGCGTGATAACGAGCGATTCGCGCGAAAGAACGAATGTAGAGGAAGACGTAAAAGGGATTCGCAGGGGAATTGCGGCGATGCACCGAGCAGATATCACGGTATCGTTTGACGACGCGCTCTATTATTCATGCTCGAATGAAAAAAGGGAAGATCTTGTCGCGGAAGAAGAAATTCGAGGGATACGCAAAACTGTAATTCCATTACAGTTACCACGTTGGTCTGGATAAGTACTCGAAAGATCTCCATGGCTAAGATCGATCGCGCCATCGTCCCAGCAGTCTATCCGGCCTCGACATCTTCCAGAGCAGAACAGAGCGCGAGGACATTTGGATTCTTTCATCCTTCCGTTTCTGAACGTTGTCTTTCCCTTTCCTTCTTCATGTCCTCTTCCTCTCTTTTCTCTCTTGTCTGCCCACTTTAGTGCCTACTACTACTAGTGTACATTCGCGTTTCCTTCCCGGGTCGCGCCAATATCACGGACATTATGTATGACCCTACCGTCGAATATGTACATATCCGATATTCGTGATCGTTTTATTTCTCTCTCTCTCTCTCTCTCTCTCTCTCTCTCTCTCTCTCTCTCTCTCTCTCTCTCTCTCGCAACAATCGTCGAAGGCGAGCAATTTTACTACGAGAACCGCAATCTGTTTCGTGAGATCGAACGGGCACATCGACGACATGTTCAATATTCGTGGAATGTATGAACGTGATAAAAAAGAACGGATAAAAGTAATGGGAGATACAAACTTGGCAAACGCGTCGGCGATCCACGACGATCGTTGATCGAATCGAAGCTGCATATCACTCGAGATAGAAGAAACGTTAGGATCAACAATGTCTAACATGGAAGATTACATCGTTTGTTTTGGATAGTCGTCTTGGACAATCTCGACGATCGGATCGAATAATCTTACGTCCATACTTTTTCGAGAGTAATGAAAGAGGAAGCGACGAACGACGACGCCTCCTTCTTCTTCGTGTCGTTGCGACCAGAAGCCTAATCGGATAATAGGAATTTCTTCGATCGTCTCGCAGATCGAGCAATCAATCTCGCTGCAGGATTTACTCGGTTCGGATCGACTCCGATCATCGTCGYGTAGATCTCGGTGG